>JASCZI010121893.1:1260-13525 GCA_036250425.1 Stylosanthes scabra | reverse complement strand
TAATTTTCTAAAACTAAAATCAAAATTTATGTTGTGTCTTCTACTAGGATAATAATAAACCTGGCTAAAGGACACAAGAGTGTTACTATAAATAATACTGTAGCAAAAAGAATATCATGGCTATTTGAGATGGTGTAAATGATTTGGTGCTGTATATCAGAAGACAATCTAAGGTACAATACACCATTTCCATAATCTACCTATCAGAATAACTAACTATTAGTTTCCAATTTAATAAAGTTTGCAGAAAACAAACAATTTGTTACCATTTTGAGAGATCTACACTAGCTTGTTGCCACAAAGAATAGAAAAACGATTAGTGATACAAGTAGGTACAGGTTTCATAATTTCATCTAGGGTTTCTGGGGAGAGAGTTTGGACCAGCAGAAAAAATCAAGTTTGTTTAATCCTCTGGATGATGGGAATTGAAGAAAGAAAGAACGAATGAAACAAACCATACTAGATGCAAAAAATAGATGCCAAAAATTGAAACTTTTTCTCTCATTGCGTACAACAACAGAAAGGGGAAACTAAATTGCTTTTTAGAGGATATGGATCTGAGTAAGAAAGAAAGAATCGAATTGAATCGAAGAAAAAAAAGAGGGAACACTAAGTAGGAGAGTTCGAGATGTGATGAGGAGGAGATGAGTGGCGGCGGCGACAGTGGAGGGCGTGCGAGCGCGACGGCGAATTGCGAAGGTGGCTGGTGGCTAGGGCTAGGGTTTCTCTGTTTTTGGCAGCTCAAAACATTGAGGACAAGCCATGGAGGTTCGACCGTTCGACTATGGGTGGTTAACTGGGTAAATGGAAATAAAAAAAATCCCCTGCAAAACGACGTCGTTTAGGGCGAGAATGCAATGAAAGAAAGAAAAGAAAAAAAAAAAACAGCCTACAGGCAAAAACACCTAATAACCACTGGTTTACATAACTACCGTACCGCTTAGAATACTATTTCCCTCACGGTTTAAAAAACTATTTTCCAAGACTATAATTTTAGGTTAGCAAATGATTTTGTCAAGTGTTTAACCAAGCAAATTTGTCCACGCGCCACCATCCCTCTTATTATAACGAAATATAACGTCTTTTTTCTCTTTGAGACACACCAAAATCACAAATCTGTTTCTTTCCATTTTTCGTCTTCTCAGCTTGGTTCTTCATTTTCGTTCTTGATTTCGTGATTGGTGATTGGTGATTTATTATTCTTTTGCGTGATTATGCAACTTTCTTCCTCTGCATTGTTCTTCTGCGTCGCGATCTGTATTGTTTACATCAGGTAAGTGCGTTTTTGTGTCTGCAAAACATTGTTAGATTTCATCCTCCTTTTCGTTCTTCTTCTGTTGTTAGATTTCTGTTTTCATTCTTGTTGTTTTGATTTATGTTTTAACAGAGAAGAGCAACAACAGCAGCAATGTAAAACAAAGAAGTAAGAGGAGGAGGAGGAGGAAGACGATGGCGATGAAGACGACAACGACGGAGGAGGAAAAAGACGACAACAACGAAAAAGGAGGAGGGGGAAAAAGACGACGATAACGGATGAGGAGGAGAAGAAGGCTTGGAAGAGCAGCGCGTGGACACGCGCTTTTGGTGGTGATAGTGGTGGTATTGTTGCAAGTTTACTTGGTTAACCACTTGGTTGATCAATGCTAGTTAACCAACAAAAATTCAGCCCAACAACTTAAACGAGATGCTCTATTTCTTTAGGTTTCGGATGTTCTGTTTCTACTGTTGGTTGCGGATGTTATATTTCTAGAAAATATAACACCCTAATACTGATTAACCATTGTACCATGGACCTTAGTTCGCCTTCTTTCCAAACGTGAACCTGAATTTGAAAAATATGTGAATAATACAGGGTGAGAATCCCAAACCACTGGATTCTCAGTACGGTAAAGGCACCGATACTGCATAAGATAAGCTAGCAGGATCGCACGAGACAATCCTACTCGTACACTCGAGTTTTCTCGTTTTTATCCTCACTTATCGAAACATACAGCTCTTTCTAAAATGAATCTCTAGTTGGGACATTCAGTTACTATATTATAGCTCACTAAATTCTGAATATTCTCTTGTTCCTTGCTTAAGTCCTAACTTTTGCTTCTTCTTCACTCTTAACCTTATCATTTTTCTTTTTACGGAATTATCGCAAACACATACAAAACACATGAACATTCATTACAAGACAATTAGCAAATAACATCTATTTCTACCACACAATACAAACCAAGCAATGTCACACAAATGTATTTGATGCGTGCCTGTCCCCATGGCTAAATGAGCTTATTCGGACGATTATCTTAGCCAACCTGATCGATCCAGTATATATCACAGATCACTCCCAGCACGTACTTTCCCGAGGACATTACATTATGCCCCAGCGCTTTGCTCAATCTTTCATAATTGGGGGTTTTCATGTGATCATCATGTGCCGATATTTTACGACATAGGCGTTCCTTCAGCGCTCTTTTATGACTGAGAGTCTGCTATTGCCAGAAGCAGGGAAGTTGATCCCGAAGATCTCCTCTTTCGCTTCCTGACTCACGTACCTTTCATAATTCATCTTGAGAGGACCATATCCAGAACTCATTCAATATCATACAAAAGAGTCACTCTCAAGGCAATACTCTATACATGAGATGTAATTCATCATAGGAGGTATGTAAAGCTCTTCTTATTCTTTAAATTCATTTGAAAACAAAGCACTTTGATTATAGAATCAACTCTAAAGAGGAAGAGTCAACTCTGTGAGGATTTAACACACTAAATTTGAAATCTGGATTTAAGTGAATCGACTCTAGGTTAGCCCGAATCGACTTTCATGGCTCATCAAAAACTTATTTTCAAGGGTTGAGTCAATTCGAATACATCCGAGTTGACTACCTGCAACGTTTTCAAACCAATTTTGTTTCTGTCCACAAATGAATTGACTCTGGGTCCCTTCGAGTTGACTCGAAAGTCTTAGAAAATATTTGAAATGGAAAACTTCTTAGGAGAGTCGGCTCTGAGGGGTTAGAGTGGATTCCCTGAGACACAATGGTTTTGTTTGGCCTCTGTTAATTTTTTAATCGACTCGTAGGGCTTGCGAGTCGAATCTCAACACTCTAAACTCGTTGTTGTTTAAAACAAAAGCTCAGTAAGTCGACTCTGTTGCAGGTAGAGTCAATTCACTGCAGTGTACTGTAACTGCAGAAGTTTCAAAGTTTTTCTTGTTACTTTAAACACTCAAAACTCTTTACTCCCTAGGCCATATCCAATCATTTCAAAAATGTCATTTAGACTTTAAATCAATCTTTAAATACCTTGCTTCGCAAAAATTTTGGCAAATCGAAACAAAAGTTACGGCTCACCGAAGTTCGACTAAAAACAGATTTTCTTCAAAACTTGAAATCAAACCTTTTCTTTTCTAAATTGTTTCTAAAGCGTTTTGGTAGGTTTCCGACACTCCTAATATATTTTCATTCTCAAAAACACATATTTTCAAAGCTATTTTCATTGATTACCATCTCATGCATATGCATTATTAACATTTTTCTTAAACATTTTGTATACATACACAATTCATACAATTCTACACATAATAAACTATCCAATCATCATTCATCAAACAATCATTATCATTAATCATCACACAAGAACAAGCACTCATAACATACATCATAATCCTTCTTTTTCCTTCATAGTCTTTCTCATTTTATTTTCAATCTTAGGCTTTTCCTAGGTCCAACTAGCATATTTTATCATGTTAGATTACCTTTTACCTTAACGAGTTCTAAACTGTACCTGAATTCCAAGCTAAACACATACTTACGCGGTTCCACCGCTCCATTTGAGCATCCAAGCACAATCTTTTATACCCATTGCTCCTAGTGCATCCTTAAGATTGCTATCATCTTGTCTACTCATTCCTTCGCTTCTAACAACATCTATGACACCTAATAACATAACAATCCCCAAACTCATGGATTTAGGGTTCATAGAAAGGCAAGAACAAAGGTTGTGGTTGTATTTACCTTCATTCCACTACATGGATGATGATTCTTCGTCCTTGCTCAACTAGAACGCTCTTTGAACGACAAGAACCTCAAAATCACGAACACCCAAAGCTCATAAATTTTCGTAGGTTTGGACTAGAGAAATGGCCACCCAATCGGAGCTCTGGTGTGGAAGTTATGGCCACCGAAAGGTGGCGGTGAATAGTACCAGTACCGTTAACAAAATTAACGGTTCGAGTTTCGGTGCAGCTTGAACTGGTTGGTTGATCGGTTCCACTCGAAAAAATCCACTGAGTTCGAATATCTCAGCAAAAATATCAAATTCCGAGGTTATTATGATTATTTGGGTTTGGGTTCTAAGGTATTTACAGCGCTTAATTGACACAAATTATCAATTAATCGCGTTGTTTTAATTAACCGAAGGTTCGGGGTTTACAAAAAGGGTTATGGATGTTCCACTGACTTTCATTGTGGACGTTCTATAAACAGTAGTTATGGATGTTCTATTTTTGTTGGCTGATTTGTTGGTTAGAAAAATATTGGTTATCTATACTTTTTCATTAGAGTATTAATAATTAATGACCAAAATAAATTAAAATTAATGGCTATCTACCATTTCTCTTGTTTTAGATATATTATATAATGATGTATTATATCTTTTAACTAATATATAAAAAAAATTAAAATATTTTATTAAATATTATTTTTATGTTTATTTAAGTATTATTTTTAATTAATAATTTTTAATTATACAAAGTATTAAACTAAATATTAGATTTTAATTGTTTAATATAGATGTCTAACAAATTAAAAATAATTTTGTTAATATATATTAGAAATTTATATTAAACAATTGAAATTCAATATTTATTTTAATATACAAGTAATCCTGCAAATGTCAGGTTGTAAGATGATAATAAATATACACGAGACTATTTAAAGATATGTCTATTTTTTTTTTTTTTAATAGTTCGTTACATTATCATCAAAGAAGCACCAAAGCTTGCTACACCTGTACAATCCATGCAGAATATGTAAACCAAAATGTTAAACAATAAAACAAACTACTTTTGAGTAGTGCCTAATTACTTCAAACATATATTACTCCAAGTCTCCAACTTATGTTCCTTCTCAAGTCTGACGCAGAAGCTTAGCTGCTGTTTCCATTTAAAGACCCCACATACTAATTATATTCATTGCATTGACATTACTTTCTGTGTCCATTTGATCAATTGATTTCCACTGCATTATTCTTCAAGATCACATATCCTCTTAACTACGTAAACCATTTGTACCATGAATCATTCTCCTTGCTTGCAAGCTTTTACCATTGCCTGAACGTTCCAAAATTTTTTTTCGGAATAAACTCCATATGAATTAATGATACCAGATTAGCATTTTTGTTTCTCAAGAATCTTCTCTCCCAAGAAGCTACTTTTGCCCCCCTTTAGCCACCCAACTATTTCCTTACTGTCACATACATTACAAACTCATCACCAAGCAAATTTGCTTCTTCTAATAGAAATTGCATTGATTCTTGCAGCCCCATTAGAAGCGCCTCATCACTTGACTCTCCAAGAATTACTTCTATCTTATGCAACAAATAACATCTAGTTGGTTAGTCAAACATCTTCCTACAATGAACCCTCTTTTCTCCAAACAATACAGCAGATAATTCCACCAAGTCCATGTTTTTTGCACTCTATCCTGTCCTCGAGGCAATTTTACTTGTTCCTTACGCCTTTCCCTCCTAGGCCATTGATTCACTAGCGACTTAATGATTACCCAGCAAATATTGACACTTACCCTTGAAAAAACGGACTATTATGCCCGCGTCAGTCTAACTCGGCAAAGACAACAAAGAATGTTTGTGTGGTTGAACGGATCCCGTTTTAATTCAACGTGTCTAGTGTGAAACTATTCTCGCTTCGTATGTTCAAAATGACATTTCTCTCCAAATTATGAAGTTCATAGGCAATAGCCAAAAATAAAATTATTTCTCATCTCATTTATTCTGCACAAGAAACCCGACGGGGGGCTACCAGTACTCATACCTGCCCCATATCCACGCAATCATCCCAAATATTCGTCTCATTCAAAATCTGGCAGATCGAAACGGCGAAACAGGTCAAATTGTCATCCCTAGATGTATGCAGTCATGATTATTTAATTAGGAACTGAGAGAGGTGACTAGTGTTTTGTAATTGTAAGGGAAAAAATAAGATAAGGGATATGCTAACGATGGCGGGCCTGACGTGCTATTGTCAGTGGACTAGGCATACACTAATGATGGGCTTAACAGACTTACCATGATTGTTCAGTTTGTTTTTTCAAATCAATTCATATGTAATGATATTAACCCTATAATACCAAAAAATATTATTTTAATTCTATAAGTATTTTAATACCAAAAAAAAGAATAATTCTATAAGTATTTTGGTACTCACGCGAAATTTATTTTGATTTGAAATTTTAATTTTTTAAAATTATTTTTTAATTACAATATAAAGTTAGTAACATTAGGGTTATAAGTATTTTGGTATCGAAGGGAAATTTCTTTTTTGAAATTGTTTTTTCAATAAAGTTTTTTTTTTTTAATGATAGAGATGATGTAGAATATATTTGGTAATATATGTAGAAAATGCACACCCATACCCTTAAAAAAAAATTAAAAACATTTGGAAGTGGAAAAAATATTAATGTTAAAAATAAGTTTTCATGTTTTGATATTTTGGAAAGCTCAATTCATGTTAAAAATAATGTATATGAAATTTATAATAGGTAAAAATATTGACTTAAAATATGTATATATTAAAAGTATCTATTAAATAGTTTTTGGAAGAAAAGTACTATTAATGATTAGGGAATGTTTTCAATATTCTCGGGAATACATGTATATATACCGAAAACGCTTCTGTATGCACACATTTTATAAGATTTACTATTTATTAACGGGAGATGTTCACATATGGCAGCCGATTTCAACAGAATATGATGTTCCACTGTTTTAAAACGTTGAGATATATTATAAAAAAACACAGTATAGATTGGGGTAGATTCGCTTTTTGTGTAAATGAGGCTGTAAGGTCTATAGTGTGGTTTAAATTTGTGTGGCAAGTGTGCAGGTTGTTGAGTCTCTTCTTGGCATTAAAATATCCTTGGCTTTTGGAGGCATAGTTTGCAAAGCGTCAAAATATCGGAAGCCTTGGTGATTTTTTATTTTATTTTATTTTAATTGTTTGTTACTTTATTGTTTATTCATTTATTTCCCTTTTTCCCTTCTTCTCCTCTATTTGTATGTTTTATTCTCCCTTTTATTTTAAATTAAAAATTATACTTTTAAAAATGTAACAGTTCTATTTACATACCAAAATCAACCACTAAAATTAATAATTGGTGTACAATACACACTAGAATACAAAATACATACTGAAAATGAATTAAATTACACATGTATTTTGTATTTAATGTGTATTATGCATTGGTGGCTGATTTTAATAACTATTTTGGTGTACAAATAGCATGAACAAATCTAAACCGTTATGATTACTTCTATTTTAATTGCATTGAATTAAATTATAAAATTTAAATTGAAGGCTTGTTCAATTTTAAAACTTTAAATCATTTCAATAAAATTATATTAAATTTAAAAATAAAAATAAAATAGATACAATCTAAATCTAAAGAAGTTTATATTAAATTTATTAGCTAATATAAATTTATACATATCTCGAATGTGCATACGTACATGTTTTTAGGAGAATGAATCATATATGAGTTTACATGAGATCAAGCAAAAAGATTATTAAGAATAATATTAAATGACTATCATAGTATATTATTTTTTATTAATATGTAATTAATGAATGTATTTTAGTTTACACCCATAAATCACATAATTTATAACTATTTTTATCACATTTTACACTTATATTTTCGATATTTTAACAAATTCTAGCATATGTTGTATCTATATTTTTCCACTTATTGTCCAAAAATATGTTTGATGATTACACTAAAATAAATTTACTACCTAAGAATTTTTTATTTTTAAATATATTTTTATGTAGATTTAAAATGAATCTATTGTTTCTAAAATGTAATATAATATTAAAAAGTATAATCATTTTTAAAAATATGTATATTGTGGTAAATAAAATATATATAAAATTTTAAATTTAAAAACAAATCACAACAATTAATTATTTATTTTATTTATAATTTTTTATCAGCTTGAAGGATGTCGTATTTGGTAAGCATTAGTTAAACAAAGAAGAAAAAAAAAAAAAATGCATCTGGCTTTTTTCCAACACTTGTTGCATGATCCAACAGTAGCATTTCCCAAGTAAATGAGGATGGATATGGCATGATTAGGCCCCTTCAATTAAAAAAAATCCTATACATCCAAGTATTTTCTCCAATCAAGCTAAACTAAGTGATTTTTTCTCACTCTCAACTAGTGCGTGCGTTATACGCGCAATCCCCACTCCCCTAAAATTTAAAAACTGTGAAAACACACGCAATTTCCTTTTCCCAGTTTCTCTGAAACTCCTTCTCCTCCTCTCCCTCCTCTTCCTGTTACTGCATAGCCATCGTCATCGTCATCGTCGTCGTCATTGCTATCGCTGCCATCGTTGCTGCCGCCACCATCTTCGTAATCTTCTTCTTCGTCCTCTTCTTTTATTTTCTCTTTTCTTCTTCCTCCTCCTCTTCCACTATTACGTTGTTGTTATTGTTCATGTTGTTGTTACTGTTGATGATGTTCTTCTTTTTCATGAATTGGATTTTCATGAAAAAAGAAACAGATTTTCATGAAAAATAAATGTATTTTCATATAAAAACTAAATTGGATTTTCACAAAAACAGAAACGATTTTTCATAAAAAATAGAAATAGATTTTCTTTTCTTCTTCTTTCTCCTCCTCCTCTTACTCCTCATCTTCCTTCTTCTTCTTCTTTGTTGTTGCTGTCGCTGCCATCGTCATCATCTTCTTCCTCTTCCTTGTTGTCATTGTGGTCTCCTTCTTCTTCTGTTAGAGTTATTTGATTAGAACTACAATTTTCTATTGTAGATTGAATAATCGAACGGAAAAAGGGAAGAAGTATGAGCGGAAGAAATCGAAAAAGAAGGAGGAGAAGAGTGACGAAAGGAAGAAGTAGAAAGGGAGATGAACGAAGAAAGGCGTTGTCGGGCGTGGTTGAAGCTAAGAAGAAGAAAAACGACCATAATAATATTAAACAAAAAGGCGCGTGGATGAAATTAGCTTAGTTAGATTTGGTTGGTTAAAATGCTTGGTTATGTATAATTATTGAAATAATAAAAATCAATCAAAAATGTCCAAACTTTCCTTTGTGGTCATTAATTATTGTTAAAATAAAATAATATTTTAGCAACTATTCTAGGAACTAATACAATAACTAATGGGTCAATAAATAAGTAATCATCCAAAATTGAAAAAAAGTTATCATCCAAACAAATAAAAGTGATCATGCAAATAAAAAAAAAAAGTGATCACCTACAGAATATAAAAATTATCATCTGTAACTATTTCACCATTACCACCACCACCAATCACATCCGCCTAAACCTTATTTCTAAACAATATTTATTTTAATTTTAATTTCAATTTATGACTATTCATGTATAATAATGTATTTCTTATTATATTTAACCATGTTGAATTATTCGCTCTCTAGGTTTTTTATATTTGAATCTTTAGTGTAAAAGAGTTTTACATATGTATTCAATTAGGTGTTACCACATCATTAAAAGTAATTAATTTTCAAATCCACTACTTCCAAAATCATATAAATAAATCTGATTAGATGACTGTGTAAAACTCTTTACACCGTCAGTGCATCAAAATTAAACTCATTTTTTTTTTAGTTTTGGATGTACTCTTATGTACTCTAATCTTATCAAATTATTTCACATTTCTCTTTTTTATTTAATTTTTCAGTCCTTTTAATTGGTATGATCATCTAGAGCGTAAACATAAATTGGTGGGTGACCCAACAACATGAGATCGGATAGGCTCTGATACCATATTAGAATTGAGATTAGGTAGGCCTAACTCAACTCCAAAAGCTAGCTCATGAGGTGAGAGATGTCTCACACTTATATACTTTCAAAAGTCCTTATCCTTTATAGATGTGAGACTTGCAATGGAGGTTAATTTACTTTTATTCATTTTTGAATATATTCAAAAATTTTTATCACTTATTCTTTTTCTAAAGTTTTGGTTTACTTTTTGTTCATTCAATGCGACATGATTCCATGTATTATAAAAAAGTTATCATGTAAGGCTTTTTCAACAGGATCTGATTGAAGAAAAGGCCTATATAATAAGTAACTACAGTAGAAGATAACAAGAGAAAGTATAGAGCAACCCTACATCCATGCAAAATTATTTTAAAAATGACACCAAAGTCAGAATGATAAATGAAAATAATATTCTTTTATGGAATTTTAGTTTCAACCCCATGCTGATATCCTAAGTCATATTAAAGAGCAGTCTCACCTCATTGATATATATAATTATTTGTTTTCTAATCTTTTATCCTTTCATAATTTATGTTATTATAATAATTATTAATAATTATTTAAATGGATTGTGGTTTATTAGTTTTTTTATTATGCATGTTAGATGTGATTGATTGTCGGAAAGGATGAACTTATAAAGTGGTCAAAGATGAAAGAAATGGCTATAACATAGCTATTAATCTCCACGATCTTCAGTAAATTTAATTAAAAGAGTATAATTTTTAAGGTCAAATTGAGCCCTAAAGCAAAATATGTAATATATAGCTATGCTTCTGCATGATCATCTACTTCTTGTACTACTTGCTTAACTTATACATATTTCAATAAATTAATTTAACCCGCGATGTTGATAGAGGTTACAAGCTCATATGTAAACATATATGTTGGTTTTGAGTGTTTGAGGTCAGCTAAATGGTAGTGCCTAGTTGCAAACTTTGGTTTTGTTACAATATACTATTTTATGTGTAGTATTAGTGATATGGAGATGTTGGAATGAAAAAATCTTTAAAAATAGGATAACCACATGGGAGAGTGCATGCGAATAAGTTAAGACACCAATAATATAGTGGGAGAAAGAAAAACAGTTAAAAAAGAAGGGTAATATTAGATAGATTTTTTTAAAATAAATAAAATAAATATTTTATTAACCAAATTAAATAAAATTACAAATAGTTACCTATTTATGCTACGTGTCTAGTGCCACAAGGAGTGGGAGAGTTAGTCAAGCAAGCCAATGTCGCAGGTAAAGGGTAGGGGTGTTCACGGGTCGAATTGGTTCGGGTTTAGGGGTAAATGAGAACCGAACCAATTAATTTGTAATTGGTTCGGTTTTGTCATTTTTTCGCATGGACTCGAACCAAACCAACCCGATTAAACACGGGTTGGTTTGATTCAAGTATACAAGTACCCGATCAATAGACAATTTGAAAAAAAATGGCTAAAAAGACCTGTAAAGAACCAAAATTAACCCTAAAAATAAATTAAAAAAAAAAAACACAAGTTTCAATAAATTAACCAAAATTGACCTGTTGTAAAAGAATTAAAAATAAATGAGATTTCAATAAAAATTTATCTAGTTCAAGTTTGGCTTGGTCCTCAAGTTCTTGCTTCAAATCAGTTGTCTTCTCTTGAGTCTTCAACCAATTCTGTGTGCAAATTAGAGACTCAACTGTAGATGGAAACAATGAGCTTCTAAATTGGTCAAGCACACGATCACTGGTGCTAAAAGCTGACTCAGATGAAACTGTTGATACAGGAATGGCAAAGATGTCCCTAGCCATGCGAGCAAGTGCATTATACTTCACTGACTTTAATTTTCACCCCTACAAGATGTCAAAACCAGGTATGTTGTCCTCTACATCATCTTCCATGTATCTTTCTAATTCATTCCTCTTTATCTCCCCTTGTTTTTTCTTCACCCTCAATCTGAATTCATCTTCATAACCATCTTCTTCTTCATTAGCATTGGCAGCATCAAGGTTGGCTTGAGATTGAGAGGCAATACTAGAACTTTGGCCACTTGAGCTACCATCCGAAAAAGGATACATCATTGAGTAATACTCAAAAAATCTATGAATGGTTTCCCTTAGTTTCCTCAACATCTCCTTAACACTAGAATTCCCATACACCTGATTAAGGCATAATTCAACATAATCAAGCTTGTACCGCGGATCAAGAAAAACAGCCACAAAAAGAAGATAATTTATGCCATCTCCCTCCCAATACTTGTCAAC
>JASCZI010121891.1:0-15751 GCA_036250425.1 Stylosanthes scabra | reverse complement strand
AGTTGTAGGTATGGATTTTATCTTTCTTCAGGCGCAAATTTCGTGCAATTTGGATTTATATTGCGTCAGATGTGATCAAATCATTGCATCATGGTCAATTTGGTCATAAAAACGTTTCCGACTTGTGAGCAGTTTTTGGGCTTCCAAACGATCAAACTGGGTTTTGTCATCAAGAGAAAAGTTGTAGGCCTTTCTCTTATCTTTAAATCCATATAAAGTGCAGCCCAATCCGATATCTAGAGCTCCATATAAGCTTAAAATACTGAAACATATAAAAAAAATTCAGAATTTAACATTAATTCAATTAAGCACCAAATCATGACCAATTCACAAAATAAGACAAATTTGATCTAATTAAGCTTATGAACATCCAAAAAGACATAAAATAAGAGGAAATAAACATGGAAATGTTTTGTGTTATCAGTCTTTGCTTTAGATTCAAATATGATAGATGAAAGCATGTTAAGGAAGTCATTAACCGCTTTTCAGTCTGTCAGGGAGCTTTCAAAATAATTCAAAAGAATAGTTGTTGCTGCAGGTAATAAAAGCTACTATTAATAGTTTATCCTTTATAATCTTATTCTCTTTATTGAAAATTAAGTTAATATTATTCTTTTTTATTTATTTTTTTATATTGTAGATTTTCGTGATTTGAGCAACCTGGAATGCTTGTTTCTAAACGGTTCTAACTTAGTAAATGAGTTTTTCAAAAGCATTGGAGTATTGACTTCTATGAGAGTTTTGTCTATACCAGACTGTGATAAATGGCATCCTCCCTGCTACAAGTGAAGATGATAATGGGATTTGCTGTGTATCCCGAAGATTAAAGAAACGACATATGCAATTTGACTTAGTGGAAAACATGTTTTTTCAACAAATATGCCGAGGATCTACCATTCTTAACCATTAGGGTCTTATTTTTGTCAATCCCTTTAGAGTTGGATGAGAGTTTCTAATGTTAAGGAGTTCCATCATTTAGTTATGTATTTGTCAAACAGATTGTTTAAACTTATTCATTCTCGCAAAGAAAGGAAGGGCGAGCTTATCATCCTTTCGAGGATTAGTTAGTTCTGTTTCTTGATTAGTTAGTCTATGTCATGCTTCTTACTGAACTTACACATTGTTAGATTAAAGAAAATAGAGGATGAAAATATGACTGAATTGTGTATTGTAGTTGTCTCGTATGTAATGTGAAGAAAATGAAAATGAGTTTGTGCAAGTTAAAATTTTATTTTTTTGGTCGTTTGACAATTACAAGGCATCATCTTATGCACAAACATGTTCTGATAAAACAAATTTTTGTGTCAAATACTAACACGTGCAATCTTGGTGCATCAACTAGATAAAAGTGAATAATGTTAAATTGAAACTCATCTGGGATTACTTAGGGTATTAAGTTATTGATAATGATGATGTGTCCACGTGCAGTAATGAAATTTGTTCTTTGGTATTAAGTTATTGGTAATGATGATGCCAAGTGTTAGGCAAATAAAAAATTGCTAGATCTGCATCTTAAGTAAGGTTCTTGTTGTTGCATGTTTATTACACAAATAGATTAATCTTTATCAGGGCTATACTCATTTAGCTGTCACTAATGTTTGCGTTACTTGATTAATCTCTCAATTAACCTATTTAATTGATATAAGTAATACAAGAAAAGATGTGAGGTTATTAAATTGAGAAATTTGAAATATGTGTCGGTAGTGGAGGCTTATTAAATTCTCCACCACTTGATGCTTCTCTCCATCACCCTCATCGGAGTTTCATTACTTAAAAAGCTTGTGTCGATGGTTGACTCGTTCGCTTCTGTCCTCATCACTATCTCTTGCATGAGATTAATGCACTTTGTCAATGAATCCTACAATAACCACCATCCACATATTGGTTCTAAGAATGCCAAATAAGAATCTAAGGTTTTCTTCAAATGAAATTGATAGAATGCAAACTCACCTCATCTAGATACTCACAAGCTGCAATTGAATATCTCATCATAGTATATTGCTGGGAGCATAGTTCCTGAGATGTAGAGATAAGAGCAGATGCTGCAATAGTTGAAGGTTTATACTCTAAAAGCTTAACGTCTGCAGCCACATAATAAATAAATGCAAGTCAAATTTAATATTAACATTAGGTTGCATTACATATTTTAATAAGTACTTGCTTCAGTGATGGATCTTTGAGTTCAGCTAAACAAATGAAGTAATGCAAAAAAAAAATAGGCGTAATTGACCTCATTTGTCATTTCAGTGGCCTGAGATTGACCTATGTGACTCATGCTTGTGAGAGATGAGATGAAGGTCGGGAAGCAAGGGAAGCGGATTTCTGCAATTACACGAATTAGGGTTCAAGTCTTGGAGAAAGAAGACGGAGACAACTTTGGAATTTATGAGGGACCGGGGAGTTCAAATAAACACCGTTTGCTTCCAGTCTGTCATTTAATGGCCAGATCATCCATTAAAGTTACATGTCATTAACTTTGTCAATCCAACAATGAGAGAAACTAACTGGAGGGTGCATTCTGTCAAACATCTATAAATAATAACAGGGGTCGACATGTGCATTTTTTATAAGGGCCCTCCTAATCCGCTGAGCATTTTGTTGGGGCCGGGTAGTCAGCCCACTAAAAAAATAAGAGATATTTTATATTAGTATTTAACCCGTGCGATGCACGGGCTTTGTATTCTAACTAGTATTTAATCCGTGCGATGCATGGGCTTTGTATTCTAATTTATTAGAAATAAGTTATCCACTAATAAGTAAGTGTCATCAAATAATAATACATTGAGTTTGTTCAAACCGACAAAGCTAAATTAACATGGTGAGATACATGACTATCGAAGACATCTTACGTCGATATATTGGTAAAAATTTATCACAACTTTATCCCTAAACTTGAAGTTTCCATCAATGAGCCCAAATACAAAAGATATGATTGCTCTCTTCCTCTCCTTCTCATTATCTCTCTCTATTTTCTTACCTCTCTCACTCCGCTCCATCCCTCTCTCTTCCTCTCCCTCTCTTTCTTTTCTATCTCTCTCTCTCTTTGTCTTTCTCCCTCTCTTTCTATCTCTCTCCCTCGTTCTCTCTTTTTTTCCCATCTTTCTATCTCACTCTTTCTCTCTTTCATTCTCTATCTTTTCCTATCTCTCTCTTTCTCCCTTTTTTCTTCTATCTCCCCCTCACTCCCTCCCCCTCTCTCCTCATTTTTTTCTCTTACCCTCGTTCTCTCTCTCTCTCCTTCTCTCTCTTTCTCTCTCTATTTCCATATGTCTCTTTCACCCTCTATCCCCTGCTCCCTGCCTATTCCTCTCTCTCCCTCATTCCTTTCCTCTATCTCTTCCTCTTCCTCATCTTTCTCCTTTTCTCCATTTCCTTCTCTCAACCTGGCTTTCTCTCTCTCCACCCTTTCTTATTCTCACTCATTCTCTTTCTTTATCTCTCTTTCCCTTTTTCTCTTTTCCTATCTCTCTCTTTCTCCCTCTCTTGTTCTATCTCCCCCTCTCTCTCCCCATTTTTTTTCTCTTATTCTCGTTCTCTCTCTCTCTCATTCTCTCTCTTTTTCTCTCTATTTTCATATGTCTCTTTCACCTTATGTCCCCTACTCCCTGCCTCTTCCCTCTCTCTTCCCCATTCCTTTCCTCTCTCTCTTCCTCTTCCTCATCTTGCTTCTTTTCTCCATGTCTTTCTCTCAACCTGGCTTTCTCTCTCTCTCCACCCTCTCTTATTCTCAATCTCTCTCTTTCTTTATCTCTCACTTCCTCTCTCTCTTTCCCTATTGTTCTCTCCTTCTCTCACTCTCTTCTTATCTCTCTCTTTCTCTCTTCCTCACCATCTCTCCCCTCTTTCCTTATCTCTCTTTCCCTTCCTCTCTTTTCTTTTTTCTCTATCACTCTCTCTTTTCCTATATACCTCTCTTCTTACATTTCTTCCTCACTCTCTCCCTATCTCGCTTTCTCTCTCTCCCTTTCTTTCTCTCACCCTCCCTCTCTTCCTCTTTCCCATTCTCTCTCTCCTTATCTCTCTCTCCCCTCTCTCTTTTCCTTTTTATTATTTTTTTTTATTATAAGTAACATTTTTTGGTTGATACAATTATTTTAACCTAAGCAGACAGTAAATAAAATAATAGTCATGCCAAAAATTATTTATTAATCTTATATTGAGACCACCCTATTAATATTCATGATATTATTTAGTATTGACTTTATAGGAAAAAGAAAATGGAATTGGAAAGAAAAAAAGAAATAAACTAATAATAACGCTCAAAGCAAAAGTGAATGTGTTTCATAAAAATAAAATGATAAGAGTCCGATGCTAAATATATTGAAGGTAAAAAAAAACTAAACTAATAAAAAAATAGAAATTTTAATGAGTACTTCTAATTGAAATTTATAGGATTAATTGTAATAAAATTAAGATAAGATAAAATTAAGATTTGAAATTTAAAATTTTAAATACGATTAATGTAAAAGATAAACATACAAAAATTTTTATTTGAAATCCCTCAACAACCGTATAAATATAAAATTTTATAATTTAATTAAAAAATAAATTATTTTAAAATTACTTCAACAACCGTATCTAATATTTGAAATTTAAAATTTTAAACTCAGTTAATTATGCCAATTAAAAATAATTGAAAAACAAATTTTTTAATGACGACATCTAAACATTTAAACCCCTAAATTCACTCTTCAACCGCCACGTTAGCAATTGAGCTTCCCAATTGTATACTATTAAGATAAGATTAAGATAAAATAAGATTAAGATTAAGATAAGATTAAGATAAGATAAGATTAAGATAAGATTAAGATTAAGATAAGATAAAATAAGATAATATTAATATTAAGATAAGATAGGATTACGATTAAGATAAAATTAAAATTAAAATTAAGATAAGATAAGATAAGATAAGGGGCTTGTTTGGACGAGCTTTTCAAGGATTTTTTTGGAGCTATCTTTTTCTTAAACATCTTTTGTAAAAGTAGAAGTAATTTTATATTTGGATATCTCATATAATAATATCTTTTTATTTGTCAATTATATTTGGGTACAACAATATAGAAGTACTTTTTGTTTATTTATTATTTTAAGAGCTTGTTTGGATGTCATTATTTGGTTAAAAAAAGATATTTTTTGATAAAAAAGATCTTTTTTATGTTTTTTAGCGTGTTTGGATAATTTGTAATAGTAAAAGTAAAAATACTAGTAAAATAAAAAAAAATATCTTTTTTCAGAAGATGTTTTTTACATCTTTTTTAAAAGATCTTTTTTTTGGAGAAAAAAAGATGTTTTGACATAATAAATAAACAAAAAAGATCTTTTATATTATTGTCCCAAATATAATTGACAAATAAAAGATATTATTACATAAGATACCCAAACACAAAATTACTTTTACTTTTGCAAAAGATTTTTTAAAAAAAATAACTCTAAAAAAAATCTTTTATGAAAAGCTCACCCAAACAAATTCTAAAAGCATCTTTTTTAAGTAAAAAAGATCATTTAAAAAAAATGTAAATTGTATCTTTTTTTTAACACTAGTAAAAAAGATCTTTTTTATTTTATTAGTGCTTTTACTTTTACTATTAGAGATTTGCTAAAAACATAAAAAAAAATAAAAAAAATCCTTTTTTATTAAGGAAAGATTTTTTTAGTCAAATAATGACTTCCAAACATGCAGATAAGATTTTTAATTATTCAAATATTTATTTGTCGTCGAGTTAAAAAAATAAGTTAAGAATTTATTTGTCCTCTAAATTTTACTTCTAAGAAAAAAAAAATCAGATTTGCAGCGATAAGAACGGCTCCGCGCATTTTTGCTCCATCGTGATTAGGGTTTTTTTTAGGGTTTCAGCTGGCTCCCATTTCTTCACCTACGCTTCACTTGTTCTCCAGAACGTTACGCTTCCTCCACTATTTTCGTTTCGGTCACTCTTTTGATTCGGTACGCTATTTTGATGCCATATATACTGCGGGTGCTCTAGTCCTGGATTCTCCATTCAATGATTGATTCTTCATTAGTGTTTTTTAATAATTTTTTAAATTCAACTTTTTTCTGGTACCATCAAAATTGCAGTTTGCAGAACTTTTGTCATCATACTGAGCTGTTATTCAGCATGCTTTAGCACTTAATTGAATTTCTATTGCTTGATATTGTTATAGAATTAAACTCCTTATTTCGTTTAATGGGCATTATGGTGTTAGTATGATCCATCTAGCCGTAGTGTAACAATGCTTTATTCATATGAGAATATTTGAGTGATTGAGTTTTGTGGCTTTGGTGTGTTGTAGGTTGTGTATATAGGTGTGGGTTAGTGATGAGGCGGCAAGGGGCGCGATACGGTGATCCGTCTGGCAATACTTATGTTGCTGCTCAGATGCATCATCATGTGGGTGGTGGTCAAAGGATTGAACCCAAGCCTGATGACTTTGAGGGACGGCTAGAGGCCTTTACGCCTGAGCGAGAGAATCCTTATGCGAATTCCAAGCCTGAGGGTCAGTGGAGATGGGAAGTAGATGAATCAAAGATTTCAAATTCTATGGCATCTCGAATGTATAATGAAGGCAAGATCTATTTACCACCATTTTATCTGCTGTATTCATATGCATTCTCTCATACTCTTTCCTTTGTTAACCCAGCTAAGTGTTGCTTTTGGATTGAAAAGAATTCTATAGTGCAAAGTTAGGAAGCTTTTCTTGTGGACACAAATATTGTAAATTTTTAACTGCTTATCATGGTTACAAGTATTGATAACTGAAAACTTATAGTGAATCTATTAGTAAACTATAAAAGTAGTGACTAGTTATTGATATGCCTATCTTTTTCCTTTGCCAAGGTTAATATATATTATATTTTTGTCATGAATCATGAATTGTTTTTCATAGTAGTCAAATATGCTTCTTCTCAAAGTAAGGAGTTTGCTTGATAGGGGTAGTTTCATTAGAAAAAGTAAGATCTTCAACATAGTTGTAAGAGGAGCCAAGTTTGCATGCTATATATGTTGCTTTTTCAGGTAAAGACATAATAATTGGTACTAGGAGAAAAGATAACATATCATGACACTATTGTTTGGGTACATATCACAAAATGTATTGAAATTTATTATTATTATTATTATTATTATTATTATTATTTTGGGTTGGGGGGGGAGGGGGGATAAAAGTGATGAAGATTGAAGAATGGGAGAAATCATAATAGTATCAGATGATGATGGGATTAAGAGATAATATATTTTATATATAAAAAAAGATTTGGAGATAATGTATTGTGACATTGTGTAGTTATTTGGAACAAAGTGGTTAAGTTATTTTAATATGTTACTACATTTTTTACAAATATATGTAAACAATCAATAAAATTTTATATATTTTTTGTATATAATTTTTGGAAAAGAAACTAAAGATGAGAGAGAGTTTTTCTCTTCTCTCTGTTCAGTGTTAGTAATAGAGATAGATAGTAATTGGATTCCAAATTTCTGAAATATAGGTTGGATTCAAGTTGATGTGTTATTTCTAACCAGAAAAAAAATATGCCTCTCTTTTGGTAAACATATACTTAGAAGAGCTGTTACTGGTTAATACAGTTTTAGTAAACCCTTGGTGTTGCTTATAAGTATTAGTTACAATGGAATTCTTGTTGAGCAAAAATTCTCACATTTTTTAAACACATGACAATATGGCTTTCAGTTTATATAATGGAAATGTTTTTCAAACTGCTGATCTTAGGGGAACCATTACATCCTTCTAGTGTAGGTCAAGGGGGTGATGCTTCAAGGTCCTATTTTCAAGGGCAGAGACCTGATCCAAAGTTGGCTTTGCAGAACCAGAGCAACAATGATTCTCGATCCCAGGCTCATGAAAAGGATATGGATGTTGGATACGAAGGAAATCATTTATCTCGGAGTTTTGAAGGTCTTGAACAAAATTTTCATGATGACATTATTAAACTAGCCAAAGAACTGAATGATGCTGAAGATGCAGAACATGCCCGGCACAGAGAGGTCAGTTTAATGTTCTCTTCCAATTTTATCACCATATTGTTTCATCATCATTCTACACCCACGATAGATTGAATCCAGAATCCACTAGGACTCTTGGCACTGTGAAAACTGAAAAGGAGTGAAACATAGTTTGCCGTTTGGGGGTCTAAATTGCTTAGTGAGTATTTATAATAGTATAAAGTTTATAAACTAATGATAATTAACTCATCAATAATATTATTAACATTATGTTCAACTTCAAGTCTTCAACACATACTATATTACTATTAAATTGTATTCTAGTGTATGGAACTTATGTAACATATTATTAAATTGTATTCTAGTGTATGGAACTTATTCTTTGAAACTATGGGGTTTTTAGATATGGAAGAAGGAAAGGAGTGAATGAAGAGACTGAAATATTGTGACAATATACTGAGGTGATTATGTTGTGATGTCTTAGAAGAGAGAAGTGCTCACCTCTGTTTATAATAATAGGGAAACCCTAATCTAAAAAAGTGTAGAAATAATCATAAAATAATAGTATATATCTAAAACTGATCCTAAGAAATTCTTTGATGTATTAGAGATGCGAGAGGTCTGATGGGCTATTCTCTTTCTTTCCAACATGTTCCTAATGTTCATTTTAAAAACTTGCCCTGCTTTAATTTGACAATCTAGCTTTGACAGAATGCATGTTTGTGTTTTATCAATTAAGTCTATAAAAGTTTAGTGTCCTTCACTGAAGTCATAATATAATTATTAGGGAGAGAAAAAAATGCTTTCAGCAGTGTGGTTGAGATCAAAGGAGGTGCAAGTTGGGGCTGTGATTAGAAAGAGAGAGGGCTCGAGTGGGGAATGCTCATTTCAATTTGAACGAGGGATACCACAACCTCGGAACTTGAAGGTGCCGCCCAAACCTCCTTTCCCCCAAAAGGGGGTTTAGGCTTTGGCATCTAGTTCTGTTGTCTTCTTCTTCCTCTTCCTCCTCCTTCACTATACTTTCCCTTGTATTCCTCGTTCCATTGTGAATTGAGCTTTTCCCCACTATGACAGATCTATTATAATTACACTTGATATGAGCCCCTTTCCCTCCACCTTTCTCTATGCTTATATTATTTTTTATTTTATTTTATTTATTAGTTCAAGGTTTGGGTTTATTTTGCACAGAAAAAGCATGTTTTCTTGTTGGAGCTGCAGTGGCTCAGTGTTCACAGCAATAGCTTACCTGATTATTATTTTCTGATGAACATGCCACTGTTTTCTGTGGCTTCTACGTAAAAAGAGCAACCGTTTTTAAGGGGAATATGGCGGGTTTGTTTTGATTGGGAAGAGACCAGATAACCATACGGATGCTATCTATAGGCGATGGGCTCTTCCAATCTCACTTGTCTACTGATTGCATCCCACATTTTTTTTTCAATTTTACAAAAAAGGATTGTGCGGGGACCTTTCTGTATTAAAAAGTAATAATAAAAAATAGAAATTCCAGAATAAAAAGCTGTTTGTTTTGGCCAGTTCTGCACAGGCTTTGGCAGTCTGTTTATTAACCCTTAACCTAGAGTGATTCTGCAGAAACTGGATTTATATAAAAACTTATACATCTCATATAGTATTAACTAACATTTTGGGTACTGTTGGATCTTGATCTTGTGTCTTCACTCAGTGACTGTTATCCATTTTGATGTTAAGTTCATCTGTCAACTATTTTCTGCGCCCAATCTATTGCTGCCGCATGAACCTTGTATACTTTCAATTGCTAATGGAATAAATCCCATCATGTTGAGACTGGATATTGACTGTACTCAGCGGCGACATGACTGAAATGATTTTATTTGTTGAAAAAATGATTTGAGAAACACATTGTATGAAACTTGAATTGGAATTTCTTGCAAATAGTTTAGCATTTCTCAATTAGTACGTATTTTCTCTAGACACCAAAAAAAAAAAATAGTATGGATTTTCCCTAAATTCCATTGAGCGCTAACAAAGTTCCCTGCATTCGTAATTTCAGAAAATAAATGCAATCAATACACAGTATGAGGAAAAACTGGCAGCACTCCGGGCCCTTCATGCCAGTCGGAGAGCCGAATTTCTTCAAAGGGAATCTTATGCGAGACAACAAAAGTACCAACAGAATGTAAGGGATCCATACCCCAGCAGCGGCATGGCTGCTAGAGACCCTCACGGTGGTTACAGTACTGTTAATGCTTCTCCCTCTGGGGGAGAAGCACAACGAGCATATTCTGCTGAGCACTTTAATCCTTACGGCTACAGAGAGAGGGCTCGGTTTCTTGGAGGCTCAAGAGATCAAGGGTTCGAGCCTAGAGGCCAATTTCCAGGGGGGCGTGTCTATGATACTGGTTCCCGCCGCTACAATTGAGTTTTGACCCTAAATATTCAACTTTGTTTTTCAAATGTTGAATTGCTTTTGTTTTGGCATGAAAGCTACCTCATTATACCACCTTTGTTTTTGTGGAAATTTACGTGTCCTTGGTAGCTACAAATCCGAATTTGGAGAGGCACGCGTTTTTTATTTGGTGATGTGCATGCAATGTCAAAGTTCAATGTTGTCTCTTATGCACCATTGTGTTTGTATGATTCATAATGTATCTTGTAACCAAATGATCAAAGATTCAACAATGTATCATTGCAATTATTCACTTTGATGCACCATAGCCCCAAAAACGTTAGTATTTGGCCAATTAGTATATTTTTATTGGTTAATATAAAAAAGTTCAAATGCACTATCAAAATATATATATTAGCCAAAATTATTAGATGATAAATATAAAATAGCTGGTAATTGAAATTTTCTATTAATAAATAATAGCATCTGTTGAGTCAAAAGTACCACACATTGTATTAAGAGTATTATCGTTGAAGACACCTAAATAATAATAAAAAAAAATTATCGTTGTGGTCGTCATAAAGAAGTATAACAGCACTAAAACCCGATTTTGCAACTTCTATTAAAAGAAATGACGTATTCGGAACTTGGAAGATCCGTGATAAACTAATAATCGTATTAGCAGCATCTAATAAAGGATTAAGATAAGACGAAAGTAGATGGATGCTTGTTACTTGTTAGTGTTAAATAGCATGAACTTCGTCACTCGCGTGTAAATCTGTAATACGCACATCTAATGTAATTAACGTTACAAAAAGTGTCATAAGCTTCAAATAAAAAGAATGTTTTGTTAGTTAACAAGTGTCTTAAATCTTGAGAACACGTATTAAAATTATTAATTAATTTTTATAGAAAATATGTAAATTTTTTAGTTTTTAGGATTACGTATTTATTAAAATGAAAAATTAAAAGTTTAATAATTATAGATGTATATCTATTTTATCCAACTAAATTCAATCAAATTATTTATTCTATGTCAAATAAAAGATCATTTCGATATTGTTTTTTGTGTTATTTGACACAAAAATAATCCTTTATTTAGCATATAAATAAATGACTTGATTAAATTTGATTAGTGAAAATAGGTGTACATATAACATTACCGTTAAAAATTTAAAATAAACTATCGCGAAGATAACACCTAAATGGATGAGATGAGACCTTAGAATTTTAACATTTTTCTATGAAGTTTGTTTAGTAAAAAGAATATTTGGTTATAAAGTTTAAGTTTAATATATTTATTAGTTATTTATTAAAATTAAAAATTAAAAAAATCAAATTAATGTGAAGAGTGAAAACAACACCAAAATGGAGATTTAGATGATATAAATGTATTATTATATAAAACATCTAATATTACATGAACCATGGATTTTTCAATCGTAATTTATTTTAGTTCTCTGGTTATCTAAGATTCATATACCATATGTCAACAGGTAAAAAAAATCACAAGTTAAATGTTCATACACATTTAAAATAGAATTTAATTTTGCGTGAAAAGTAGTTTTATATATGCATATTACATTCAATTATATAATTAATGTCATATCCATAAAAATAAATATATTTTATGTTCACTATATGAATGATATTTAAAAATAAATACGATTGAAAGATTAATTAAACTCCTAAGAGCTCCTAAGAAGATATGCTAATTTCGTGACAACTTTATTTTAAGAGCTCCTAAGATACATATTCAACAATAGAACATATAACTCATAAGTTCCTAAAAAGTTTCAATAAAAAATCATTAAAGTTTTGAAATAATAAAATATTGTCAAATAGGAAATTAATCCTTAGTCTAGAGAAGACAATAGGACTCCAAACACCTCTTTGACTCTCTTTCCCTATTTACATTCACAAATCATCATATGTAAATATCTTTTACTTTAAATACTTAGGTATTTTAATTTGTTTTCATGGTCAAACAACTCCACCCAAAAATCCTAAGAACCTATGCTCATTTATTCTTTTATTTATGATATTATTATTTATTAATGTGTCAAGTATTAAAATATCTATGAAGTTATATAAATATTTAATTTTAAAAAATTCTTAATTATGTAGCATATAATGTTTTGTTAACGACGTTTTGAATTCTTCCGAGTTATTGACGAATTTTTTGGATAAAAAAACATTCGCCACCTATAATTTTTCTTAAAAAAATAATATAAGTAAATGAATAAAAGTATAGATAAAAAAAGTATAAATAAATAAATAATTTTCCCTCCGTTTGCATCTGTGTTGATGTAATTGTAAGAAGAAGCTCCACTTGTTTCTCTGCAAATCCCTCCGTCATTTTCTGCTCTCTCTCTCTCTCTCTCAAAATTATCAAAAACACAATGATCTGCATTTTCTCTTCCGCTTCCTAAAATCCCTTTCTCTCTTCGTTTTCTTTCTTTCCTTCTTTCATTCTTCTTTTATATTCAATGGAAAGTGTTCCTTCCGAAGATTCACATTCAGAAAACAACGATGACGAGCGAGTCTATTTCGTTCCTCTCAGGTCACATTCACATTCCACTCTTCCTCTCACATTTTCCCTAATTCCATTTCTCCCAACCTCATTCACCATTTCCACGTGCATTGATATCATAATTCATAATCAATCCTAGTAATGATTAAAAAAAATTTAAAATAAAAAACAACGACAATTGTCTTTTGCTTAAATTTGATAGCTTTGATTTTGTGTGGTTTTTCTGCATTGGTCTGTGGAGTCTTTTGAATACTTGAATTGTTGAATTCATTGTTGTTAATTGTTGTTGTTAATGGTGCTTTGATGTTGTGTGTGTTTTCAGGTGGTGGAAGGAGGCCAAGGGTTCAATGCCGGAGGGTTCGGAAGGGAAGGAGGGTGTTTTATATTCAGGTGTTGCTGGTTCTTCATATGCAGGTCCTATGAAGATCATCAACAATATATTTAATTCGGATCTTGTTTTCGGTCTAAGGAGGGAGGAGGAGTCGTCAGCGTCGGTGCAGAATCGCGAGAATGGCGAGGTTGGTGTGTCTGGCAGGGACTTTGCATTGGTTTCTGGGGAAATGTGGTTGCAAGCACTCAAATGGTGAGTGGTTTTAGAGAATCCTATCTAACTTGCATAAGCAAATATTGTAGAAATGAATTGTGTGAGGTTCTAGTCACAACATGCTCCTATTCTAGTTATTTGTCTCAACTGTATTGTGATAGGTTTGTACAATTTGCTAAGTTGGCTTGAAATTTGTTTCTGGTTTTGCTGTGTGAAACTATATTGGGATTTCATATTGATGGAACAACTTTATGCTGTGTCTTTCATGGTCATGTATGAGACTTTAAACAATCATGTTAGTTTAGTTTAAACTTTCGGGTGAAATATTTTTTCTTTTCCATTACGATTTAATTTGAATGCAAAGAAAGCTGATACAGGCGCCATAGATAGGGTTTTTCATATTTATTTAATTAAAGAAAAGCAATTGCAAGTCAAATCAGATTTATGCTTTGGGGAAATAGTTCTATCTTTTCTATACTTGAAATTTTAACATATGATACCATTCAATATCTGATCAGATTAGGGTTTTATTTTATTATACATGAAACCTTTATGTATTAAGTAGTCGGTATACTCTGTTACCTTTTGTGGCCGTTTCAATTATAATTTACACTTTTAGTGCTATGTGGTCATGGCTTGCTATTTTTGTTCAACCAAAAAACGTTAATTGAACTGCATTTGTTAAGGTTTGCAAATTTTAAACTATTTGGAAATTATTTTAGTAGTTTCAGTCGTTGATAATTACTTTTCTTGGTTTGAGTTGATACATAAGCAAACAAACGATAATTGTAGCAAGTTAGCAACAAATTTTCCTTTAACTGCCTGTTCCATTCACATGTATGTTACTGGAGAAAAGCATAGCATGCCATAGGCCTAAGCAAGACTTTACAATAGATCATCTTCAAGGGGAATGTTCCAATGTGTGAATTGAACCTAATCCTAACATTAAATTCTTTTGTTCTTATGAGATAAACAAATCCCTATTTCCAACAACTGGATAAATTTGATTTCAATAATGGTCACTTTTTAAAGACTTGCACCAGGAATATCCTTTTTTCCTTAAATTTTTTCTATACCTATCATTACAAATGTATGTAATCACATAATAATTTTGCCTATTCAGCATACAGTAGAAAATCTTACCTTAGGTGGTTTGATTATGTATGGACAAGACTTATAAATGCTCTAGTAACGAGACTAGATCAGATGACAATCGTTCAATAGTTGGAGTAAAGGGATACCAAGACAAACTATGGTGAAACCGTGAAGAAAGATTTATATTTAAATGGAATTTCTATGCATCTAATTTATAATAGGATACCATGGTGTGTTTTGAGGCAGCCAACCCACTTACTAAAACATGGCATGGTTATTGTTGACTCTGATGTCCATGATTGATTTACATTCACAATACTTATTAATTGTATTTCCTGTATCACATGTTTTGGTTTCTTTAGGCATAATGATTCAAAAAATGCAAAAAAGGATGAGAAAGGGTGTTCATCTACTGAGGAAGATATGGCAGACATCTATCCTTTACAGCTTAAGCTAAATGTCCAGAAAGAAACAAAATCATTGGGAGTAAGAATAAGCAAAAAGGTAACTATTTTTTCACTCCTTTTATCATTGCTGTTGTTCAAGGGTATTTAATGACTAATTCTAACGCATTTGGATGGATATTCCGCATTTAATTTGTCAATTTTAATTATCACTGTTGATGGAATGTTGGTAGTCACATAATATGTACATGCTTCATCATTTTTGTTTTATAGTCATTCACAATGATTGGAGACAAAAGATAAAAGTTAAAATGTTGTCTATCTGTCATTAATTTTCATGTCTTGGTTGGGTGAACCATGGTGTTTTGATGCTTTAAGATAATGATAACCAAATTTGAAATATAATGAAAACAGATAGTAATTTTATTTCAGAAAAAATATATATATGAAAGAAAAAATTGATTCCACAATAATTGAAAATTCAGTTTTACATGTGACTAATAACCCACTTGTGCAGTTATTATTACCAAAAGGCTTTATATAGGAGTAGAAGTATTGTCATTTTATATGATTAGGTTTAATACGGTTTTCCTTTTTAGTTTTTTGTTCTTAAGTTTTCAGGCAATAATGGTATTTATTTGTTTATTATCTCTTAATGTCTTTCTTCAAATCCTAATCTTTTCCCATTTTTTCCCTTCTTCATAGGACAATGCACCTGAGCTCTTTAAAAGATCCTGTAAATTATTTGGTGTAGATACAGAGATGGTAAGATAACATTCTGTTTGCAGTTTTACCTATCAAATTAAAACAGAATATATATATATATATATATATATATATATATAT
>JASCZI010121888.1:10248-21038 GCA_036250425.1 Stylosanthes scabra | reverse complement strand
GTGCACAAAGGTCATGATTGACAACATGCACTAAGTTTTAAACTAACTTGGTTATAAAACATTTACGGCAATAGTTTTCGTAAAACCTTTTTAAAAACATTTTCTTTTGTGTGTGTGAGAGAGATAATTTAATTTGGTTCTTGACAAGAGTTTCCCTAAGTCCTAAGACTCTAAAACGTCTTCAACCTTGCGGACTTTGTGTTCTTGTCGTAGTTGTTGTTTTGCTTTCAAGTGGATCCTCAAATCTTTCGATGGTTGTCATCAATTCCATAATGGTTGTCATTCATCAAAACCTAATCATAAAAACCTTGCATACATGGTTTACAGCTTGGTTAATTTAAAAAGATATAGGAAGACATTCAATGAAGTCAGGCATCCAAGCTCCCTACAGACGACTTCAAACGCTCTAATGAATCCCCAGGAGTTGGGATGAATTTGCGAAGGTGCGACTTCGTACTCGCTCAACACTTCGACTTGAAACTCAGTAAAGGGTACCCGAATACCTACCTTGGTAAAAATAGACTCATAAACAAATATGCAGCTCACACCCATGGGATTGACATAGCAAGCTCGATCCTCAGAGATTGGGGCAATCACTTGGTACCTCTCCCTCTCAACTCTATCAGTGCAAAACTCGTGGTGATCACAAAAGTATTTGACGAATTCATCGTCAACAATGGACTTGGCCCCTAACACGGAGGAGTCAATCCATCCACAACACACAGGGACTACACGGGGCATTGTGTGGGATACCTTTCTAGCCATGGAATGGGTCACTCAATGGTGCCTACAAAATAACACAATGGCGTCTGTGTTGGTAAAAAAAAAAAAGGAAAGAGAACAAAAATAAAAGGCGGACAAGGAAAGGAAAGAGCCGAAGAAACAGTCCAGGAAGAAGGGGGAAAGGAATAGTTTCTCCAACTCACAACAATGGCAAGCCGAATAATGCGAATAGAAGAGGACTCCTCAATCACAGCAGCAAACAAAAAAAAAAAGAGAGAGAGAGAAGAAATAGAAGTTTTGGTTTACGTGGAGAACTGAAGAAAAAGGTAGGCACTGAGGACGAATGGTGAGCTGGAGAAAGAAAGCAATCCCAGAAGCCAGAAAGTCAGAGAGAGAGAAAGAAAGTAATGAGAGTAATGATTGTGACAAGTGAATAGGAAAAAAAGAAGAAGAGAGGAGGTGTGAGGGGGCACAAGAATCGAGGCTCAAAATAAATGAGAAGAGTTCAGAAAATTCTAGTATTTATAATTTGAGAATTTAGGGTTTCTTTTTCAAATTTCGAAAATTCCGTATTTCGAGGAAAGCAACGTTTTGGAAGAACCATGGGATTGGAGAGCGTCACGCAAATTCGACACGGCCACACGCGGAGTCCATACGTGCGACTTCGAGTTAATTGAAACACCGAATTGTGCTAGTTATTTGAACTCTACATGAAATGTCGACTTCAAACAGGGGCACTGTTCATACTGGCCCAATCAAACTAGTAGCCTCAAGGCCCAGCCCATTTGGAGAGCTCCTAAGTCACCCGACTTGTTTGAGGAACTCCCCGCGTGCTAGGTGGACACGTGACGACTTGTTGATCTCATAGAGCCAAGAACTCGACTTGTAGCGTAGGGCGAACTTCATGCTTCGCCAGGCTACTGAAGAAGAGGAGTTAAACCTCAAGGGAAACGGTTGGTTTTCCTTGGGGGCAGTTTCCCCATGTGCCCACAAAAACCGCCCATGATTGGCCCTAATCTATAACCGCTGGTAAGTCTCCCATTAAATATGACAGGGAGGTCATATCACAAGGTATGAAAAATCTGACTCAATCTCTACTCTACACCTATTACCAAAACAGAACCTGACTTTGGCATCGGAGTGCCTTGCAAGTACCCACCACAGCCTGTTTCACAAAGAGAGGAGATCGCACGCCAGTTCTGGGCCAACAAGGAATTGGACTTCAAGGCCCCTAACGCAACAATTATTATTATTATTAGAAAATATCAACACTACCAAAGAAAGATTTGTACGCTGACAAAATTATCCATGAATGAAGAAAAAGAATTTTATACCCATGAAAAATGTGTTTCATTTGTCAAAATTACCCAAATGACATATCAATACTACCCAAATGTCACCTTAATTGCTGATATTTAGGTAGATTTGACAAACAGAATTTATCTTTCATGAGTAAAAAACTAATTTTCTTTATTCATGGGTAGTTTTATTTTTATCGATGTCCAAATCTTTCATCGGTAGTTTGGGTAATTTTTCCTTATTTTTAATTTGATCCGATGCGATTGGTATGTATGGTATACCAAATAAAACCAATCGGGCCAAGTTCCTACCCGGGTATCGTCCTAGATGGACTTTTTTAAAGATAATGATAAAATCATCATAAAACTGAAAAAGCAAAAAGGTATAGACTCCTCTTTCAGTCTTCCCCACCTCACAATCACATTATCATGGCAGCCTCATCCTCCCTCTCCAACTTCTTCTCATTCCTCTTACCCTCAAAACAACCACCACCACCTCCATCGCCACCGCCGCCACAAGTCACCATAGCCACTCGCCACAAACCCACTCCCAACTCCGTCTCCCTCGTCGCCCAACAACATGACCCCTCGTCTTCTTCTTCCTCGGAGCTCTCTTCAGTGATGTGCCCTTCTCTGGCTCACGCGAACACGCTGTTCTTCCGATCGGCGTACAATGTGCAGGTGGTGGTTGACGACAACGAGCCGGAGGAGAGGCTCCTCAACAGGTTCCGCCGGGAAGTCATGAGGGCCGGCGTCATTCAAGAGTGCAAGCGCCGGAGGTTCTTTGAGAACAAACAGGACCAGAAGAAGCGCAAGACCCGCGAAGCCGCCAAGCGTAACAAGCGTAGCAGGTGACTTAACCGCTCTTCTTAGAATATTCTAGAATTTATGATTTAAGTGTTTAATTTAGGTTCTGAATTTGTAAACTGGTTATTTGGTTTTTTCGAAACTTGAGAACTGACTTCTTAGTTCATGACACTGCTGATTTGTGTGTTTTGTTATACTTTTGTAGAATTGAGAGTTCAGAGTTTAGTTAGAGTTGATTAGGCCAAACTTGATTATACATGATAAATTTTGATCATTTGGTAACTATTTATTTATTTTTTTTCTTTGTAGAATTGATTTTGACAACTCAATCAATATTCAATAATAGAATTGGAGAAGTGAAAAACTTCCACATGTGTATAATTTATTTTGACTGTATAATCAGTTATGGAATTTTAGTTAACTAAAGAACCAAACATAATCTAAAATGCACATAATTGATTTTGGTATATTGTTCACTTATTTGTTAGAGTAGGACAGTAGGTTATACTGGTGACATTCGAGCTAATGTTCAAAGAATATGTTCAAGTTAGTTTCTTAGATGATCTTTTTGTTATTTTTTCAAAAGATTCACACGGCCCTTTTAGTACAGTTTTAGAAGTTTCCAGAAATTTCAAGAATTAGTATGAATATATTTGTTGTCCATGTCATGTTGCAAGTGATGTGGAATGTCAACACCTTATCCAATTTGACATATCAATGAAAACATGATAGTACAATAATGAAAACAGAATTAGGGACCACCGTAGGTGACTCGCACTTTTAGATTTCAGGACTCTTACTTGAAGTTTCGCTTAAATTATATAATTGGTGGACTGAATGTTGCTTTCAGTGGGTGATGGGAACTCATGCTTTTCCAATGGTGCATTGTCTAATGTCTTTTGTGGTTATGCTTACATGTAAAACTTCAAATTTCTTCTGCTGAACCTTGTGTTGGAATAATGGGGCTTCTAAACGAGTAGCCCAAAACGTTTCTGCTTCAATTTTATGTGTTGGAATGAGAAAAGGGTTTCTGTTTGTGTTTGCTGATGTAGTTTTCTTCATAATTGTTGTTTTCGCTTTTGTTTCCAGGCGCCCACCGTTGAGATCTCCATTGCAGAACAGGCAGGATGTCCTCCCAACAACTAAGAAGGAGGAGGATGATGATAACTGGGATCTACCCGAAGAAGACGGATTAAGCGCGTGATACTTTACGTCTGTTCTATTCTTTACGTCCTACTATGAGAGGCTTTTGCTGTATTTAAGTTCTGTTTAGTAAAGCAAGTTTCTTGGACTCAATTAGTGTTATGTTCAACTTAAGTTAATGTTATGCAATTTGTTCATTTGTGCATCAAAAGCTCAGTTTGCCCTTGATTCTCTGAAATCTTGCAGCAATCAATCTGATTCTCTACTATATGTAATTTATCATTAATACAAAAATCAGATAACAACTTGTTACTTGTTATCGGCTTCAAGGCTGTCCATAATCAGAAGCATAGTTGTGACTAAGGTTGGTGTTGTGAAAATTTGGTTATTTATTAAAAGGGAATAATGCATTATTTTAACATTTAACTGATCAAAGAGAGAAAGGCCTCTTATTATCAGAAAACTTTTGGAAGAATTAAGACCGTCAGTTAGTTTCTGTAAGTCTCAGTTGACAACAGCCTAGCTCATATTTTCGGCCAGTACATTGAAAACAGCAGAGGCTTCATGACATCTCTCTCAAAAAATGTGAAGGCAAATGGTCCATGCTAAGACGTGTTTGTTTTAGCTTACTTTGCCAAAAAAGGTTCCACTAATTTGTAAAATAAATTATTTCTAACTTTAAAATTGAATGTTGTTCTAAGTAAATTTCCACCCTAAGCACTTCCCTGGCCTCCTCATAATCATTTTGTCCGTGCCTGATACATTTTTTCTAAACTGAATCCAATCATCAAGAACACTCCTAAGGTCTTGAACTTTGCTTGTGAGATCATCACAGCAGTTAGCATGAATGGTATAAGCTTCCCTTAACGTATTTTTAGTCTGCTGACAGAATCCACCAAAATAAGTTTCTTTTATGTGGTTAACACGGAAGCCATAAGCTTCAACTACATCTTGATTTTGCGTTATGGTTGCACATAATGAACTTCTATCCAAAGATTTCGGATACAGAACCTTGAACAATTTCCAGTACTTGAGGAATTCAAAAGCTATAGCATTTGCTTTTAGGAAAAATAATCCGCCGTCGTGAAAGTAATGACCTGTTTGCCCATTATCGGAGGAATCACACGAAATTGAGAGCTCGTGAATTGGATCAAAGTGTGATAACGGATTTCTCAGCCATAGAACATCTGCTTCCTGCAAAACAATAAGTTCCATGCAATTCATACTTTTCATAAAAACTAACCACTTGGCGTTAGTAGTTAGTAACATTAACAAGTTCTTCGCCAAGGATCAATTTTTCTAAAGCAAGAAGATTGATCAAGTGATAAAGTAGACTAAAGTTCTAAAATAGTCCTGAGATTACGGCTTTATACTAAACTAATTTCTGAGATTTCAATTGCATTATTTTAATCCTTGCAAGCTTCGAGCACCGTAATAGTCCCCTAACTCATTTTCCGGCGCTAAGTCAGCAATGGCATGCGAATAAAAACAGTTTGCTAACTCAATGCCGAAAAGAGGTCAAGGAACCACTATAGTACTCGAAACTCAATCTCAATGACTAAAATAGTATAATTGGAATGTCAAAGACCAGTTTGGTGTGCAAAGCCCCAATCTCACATGACTCATGAGCACTCTGTTGCTTTAGTCTTATAATAAGGCTCGCCCTTGAATCAAGATAACCAGTCTCATATATGATAAAAGTTACAACTTTAAAGGTGATTAAAACGGTTTTTCATCACTTTACCAATCTCCTCGCCCCATGTGGACAAAAATAGCGAAATATTTGCTAGTTGAAGGCTGACCAAAATCCATACCGTGAAGATGGTGTTGTAACCCAATCCAAGCATTTCTAAGAGAACATTGTTTCTTCTCCAACTAAATGAACTGTGATCTGGGCTTGTGGTGGATTGTGTTTTGGTGGCAAAATAATTCGCAAAAGTGTTGGGGTGGATGCAGTGGTGATGCAAGGAAATGCAGTGTTGATAAGCTTTGGTGTCCATGGCTATGACCAACAAGTGATTCAAGAACATTTGAGTATCTTCTCCATATTTAAAGCTTTCAAGAAAAATGTCAAGAACAGATCCAGGACTTGCCCATGATTCATCCACCATGGTTAGGATGATTGTTCTGTCTGACATGGCCACTTTCTTAAGTACTTGAACCAACTCTTGTCTTCGCAACTGATAAGTAAATGAGAAATCAGCAGCATGAATTTTGGTGTAATTTTCAAATTTTCAGATAAGCAAATTTTTTTATTAAACTGATTCTTTATGGTATTCTTACTAGAACTGCCTAAACTTATGGAATACCTATCCAAGTTCCATTTTATCATTTTCATACCGAATCAAACAAAGGCTTGCACCTTTAGAATTCAGATGATGTTTAATAAAAAATACTAATACCGGTTGAAATTAAAGTCACTTTTATTTTAATTTATTATTAAAAGTTTTGGAAATTTATCTTTATTACTACTTTTTAAAAAACTAAAACTTTACCAGCCCAATCCTTATGCATGTGAGCATTAGTCATATGATAAAAATCTGAACTTAATACAATGGAAGTAAAAATTTCGATTGAGAAAAATACAAGAATTAATGCTACATAAGTTGCTAAACTGATAATTACAGGAATAAACATAAATAAATAAGAATATGTAAAATAATGCTTACAGATGATGGAGAATTGGGCACCACTGTTGTGTAAGTTTGTTGAAGTGGTCGTCCATTATAGTGATACAGAAGGAAACACAACAACAAGATCAAGAAAGCTGCCAGAGGAAGATGAAGAGAATTTCTGAATGCTAAACCTCTCATCCTTAATAAAAATAAATAAGGTTAAGGGCAATTTATTCTAAGATGGCTGGATTATATATAATTTATTGGTTATTGTATCTTTTGGCCATTGAAAATAAAAAGAAGCCAAAGTACCTATTCAGAGAGCACTTATTTGCATTAAAGGAGAACCAAAGTGGTCTCTCGGACTAAGCAGATACAGGCAATAATAGATTAAGAGGGTGTCATAAATTTCATTGATATTTTTTTTCTTTTTCTTTAGAAGTTTCCTTTACAAAGGAAAACGTATTTTATTTTTCATTTTGGTCAAATGAAAAATATTTAGAATTAAAGAGAGTATTATTCAATATTATCTCTGAAATTTTTAAAAATCGATAAAAATGACTTTTAATTTTATTAATAACAAAAATTTTCTTCAATTATTTAAAAATATGACAAAAGTGTTTAATTGAAAGTATTTTTTTCATTTTTTAAAATAATTAAGGAGTATTTTTATTATTAATAAAATTAAAGATAACATTTATTAATTTTTAAAAACTTCCAGATATCATTAGTAGTCTATTTAACAAATCAATATAAAAATGCAATTTTATTTCGAGTCATGTCCCGAATTAATATACTCTAGTCAGCCTTACTAATAGTTCTTTCTTTCTTTTTTGGACATAGCCTTACTAATAACCCTAAATCACCAAAAATGAGTAAGTAGGTAAAATAATCGAACAGGGTGATTAACAATGTATCCTAAAAAATACCAAAAACAAATGTATCCTAAAATAATAATAATAAAAAAAAACAGTGTATCCTAAAGAGATATTTTAAAACCATAATAATATAAGCCTTTTAAGTTTGTATGTATTTAATATTTTATAAATATAAAAAAGTATTTTTTAATAAATTTTAATAAAATATCTTTTATAGTATTTTTTAAATATATATTTCTAGAGTATAAGTCAGCAAGATTTTAATTAATTAATATAATTAAGGATTATTTTGATCATAATAACATCAAGGAAGATTCTGTAGACTACTTTTGGATTTTTGTAATTAATATATAATAATTATTAATTGACCCTTCAATACATTTAATGGATGATGATAATGGATTGACTCTAAAATGAGCAAAATTAACTATTTAAGGCCAACAGGAAGAAAAGGTCGGAAAAGGTTCATTGCTTTTCATATATGCCATCATTTGTATAATTAAATATTCATCCATTCAGCGTAGCACTTAAAATCAGATATGGTATAGTATTGAGATGGTATTAAAGATGAACTATTTTAGTATTTTATGATTTTTTTTTTTTTTCTGGAGAAGGTTGATTGGTTTATCGTACGTGGATGCAACGGGTTTGGATTAGTTAGGATACTCAGGATTCTTTCCGGAATGTAATTTTAGTAAATCAAGTAAATTCCTTAGAGCAAATGTAAGGGCGTGTTTGGTTTTAGTATTCTGATAGAGGATTGAGACTTAGTATTGTATTTAGTTATTAAATGTTAAAATTAAAATTTTAGTCTTTATTCTCAAAATTTTAATCCCTTCAATATCTATCTATTACTTCATTATAAGAATATTGCACTAGGCTATTTGACTGACACGTGGATGCTTATTATTATGCCAAGTGGTGCATTGACATTATGTCAAGTGTACACATTATTTTTGCTTCAATCAATTAAGAAGTTTCTTGAAATATGTAAGATCAATTTGTATAATTTGTTTCAATCAATCAAAATGTTTATTGAAATGTGTAGGATCAATCTGAATCGTTTGTTTCAATTAATCGAAGTGTATATTGAAATGTGTAAAATCAATTTGAATCGTTGGTTTTAAATAGTTTTCTTGAGTAATATTTTAAACACTATCCAAAATTAAATGCGAATGTTAATTATGACTTTAAAAACTTTTATATTTAGAGTATGATGTTTGGAATTAAAAATCAAATAAGTACTTTCCAAAATTAAAATTGTTGATTTCTTTCTTAAATCAATCAAAATGTTTTTTGAAGTTTCTAAGAACAATTTGAATCGTTAGTAATAAATTGTTTCATTAATTGAATAATATTTTAAAGATCTTCCCAAATTAAATTTGAATTTGAATTACATTTTAAAAACTTCTATATTTAGAGTATAGCATTTAGAATTAAAAATCAAATAAGGACATTCCAAAAATAAATTATATCAAGCAATAATTTGATTTAATGACGTTGATACTATTAAAAAAATAGTATGAAAAGATTCCTCTCATAATTTAATATTGATCATGTGCTATATAAGGCTTGGAAAATTCATTGTTATATCCCTTACAGATTGATATTGCACTCGCATGTTAGGACGACATTTATTTATTTATTTATTTTTTTTGCAAACGAAAATCAAATGGCTCTTGCTACTGATTTGTTTAGGATGTTGGTCCTAAGAAGCTTGGTTGGTGCTTCAACATGTACTTGATTCGGTCGTGGAAAACACCAAATAAGAATAACGTGAAAGAGACCAATACTATTAATATGATCATCCAAGATTTTAAAATTGTTATTTTAATTTGATATTCTATTATTGTGTTTTAATTTGTCTACTTGAAAATCTTAGATGTTATAGATTAATGTTTACCTATTTTACAAGCAGGGTATACGAGTATATGGATCGGCTCCAAAATCTTTGATTAAGCAGTGGAGGGGTAAGCTTGAAGAGTTTAAAATGTATACCATAAGTAACTTTTGTTGTGAAGGCCATACCAGGATGTTAGATATCGAATCCGTTAAACCATATGAATTTTTCGGTTAGTTGAACTCTTTTAAAGTTTATGTGTGTTCCATTATTTGTTTCATTATCTGTTCCATCTTTAGGGACTTGATTACAATACTCATATTCTGCAGACTCCTTAAAGATAGCCCTTCTACAACTGTTCGTATCAGTCAACTTTCTTTTGGGAGTTAAATTTCAGTTGCTAATAAATACAAGCATAGGAAGGAAGGATGTCGTGAAAATTACTAAAAAAGTAGCGATGTCTATCAAAAATATAATTTTTGTTTTTCTTTTATTATCTATCTATCTATTATCTATCTATTACTTCATTATAAGAATGTAATGCTAGCGTAATTACTTGACATGTGTTACATTATTATCATGTCAAGTGGTGCATCAATTAGAGTTCACATTACTCTCACTTCAATCAATTAAATTGTTTCTTGAAATATGTAAGATAAATTTGAATCGTTAGTTTTAAATGATTTCCTCGATTGAATAATATTTTAAAGACTTTCCCAAATTAAATTTGAATTTGAATTACAACTTTAAAAACTTTTATATTTAGAGTATAATGTTTGCAATTAAAAATCAAATAAATACCTTCCAAAAATAAATTCACATTACTCTATTTTGATTAAATCAATCAAAGTATTTCTTGAAATATGTAAGATCAATATGAATCATTAGTTTTAAATGATTTCCTTGATTGAGTAATATTTTAAAGATTTTCCCAAGTTAAATTTGAATTTAAATTACAACTTAAAGAATTTTCTTTATTTATAGTATGTGATGGTCGGATTTCGCAAAACCCTAGATCTCGGCAAGTATACCGAATCGTATCAAGTAATATACCACGGTGAAGTGGGTATCGATCCCTCGAGGATTAAAGGACTAAGCAATCACTACTAATTAATTCTTCTAATCAGATCGAATGAAAAACAGAAAGTGTGTAGCAAGCAGAGAATTTCGAAAACTAAGTAGAAGAGAATTCAGAATATTACTTGTGTTGTAAACGATAATGAGAGAACTGTTAAGAGATCCGGAGATGTTTTTCCCTTGAGGGCCAATGCATACATTCGAATACTAATTCTAGGGTTTCAGTCATCAAGCACAACGAAACTAGTTTAACTAAGCCCTAATCTCTTAGTAACTTAGTTCCTATTTATCTAATCAAAAGCTAATCTCTTAGTCAATTAATCAAACACATAGATGAAGATCTAAATCTGATTCAAATCCTTATAAGTCTCAAAAGTGATCCTAGATCAAATTAAATGTCACTCGATCT
>JASCZI010121886.1:1649-21069 GCA_036250425.1 Stylosanthes scabra | reverse complement strand
TATATATATATATATATATATATATATATATATATATATATATATATATATATATATATATCAACGAGATTATATTTTATTTAATAGTTTTCATATATATATTTATTTTCTTTAAATAATAATGTTGTTAGAAATGATGGAAGTATAATATATTGAATTTATTTAAGTAAATTTTATTTATTTATTTATGTTTTCTTATAAAATGATTTTTTACGTAATTTTATAATAAGCCAAAAAGGTTTAACTAAAAACGTTCGATACTAAAAAAATTCATCTGCTTTGTACCGCAATAATCTTCTTCAAGACTAACATTTTTCCTCTTTTTCCTATAACGTCCTTCTTAATCACTTCACCAATTTTACTATTTCTCCCAATAAACAATTCAAGGGTTAATTATATTGATATCATTACCATTGAAGGAAAAACAAAAAAAATAATTAATTACATGATAAATTAATGATATAAAATTCGATTTTTTTTAAATAAATATTATTAATTTTATATTTATCAATTTAAATAAAACTATGAATATTTACCAATTTAAAGTCATACCTAGTGCCGCAGGTGTTGCCGGGATGACCAAAAATAAGGAGTGCTGGCACTGGAAGAGGCACTGGTGCAACGCCATGAGAGGAGCGACGCATGGTCGCGGCATTTGTTGGCAACAGGGGTACCTCTAACTCTGCATGCGGCACTGAAGGAAACCAATTACTCCATCACAGGTCGCGGCACTGGTGTGTATGAAGTGCCTCATAATTCCTTTTTAATGCATGGTAGTAGTAGCCGAGACGATAGGCAAAAGAGAGAACAACAGCGTCACGAGAAAGAGATGGCTAAGTTTGCTCAAATGTATTCTTTTGCTCTTATACTTGTTCTAGCTTTTCTCAGTTTCTGTATTGATATTTCTGTATTGGCTTCCATTGCAGATTGGTACTCAAAAAATCGGAAGCTTGTGTATTCAGTGGCAGAATCAAGGGGGACAGCAGTGGCCATGGTTCCCCCAAGTTTTTTAAAAATTATCAGTAGTATAGTTAATTATATTGATTTATTATTTATATTAATCTAATTATTTGTTAATATATACATGAAATAATAAACAATAATGTTAGGTAACCAATAAAAATTCAGTCAATAATATTCAACAACTTAAATTGAGTGTTCTATTTTTTTAAGATTCAGATGTTCTGTTTATAAAAAATACAAAGTTGGCTGATGATTGATTTAGGTTTTGAATATTCTATGACATTCATTATTGTGAATGTTTAATAAACCGTATTTATGGATGTCCTATTTTTTATTGTTTGGTTTGTTGGTTAAAAAATTATTAGTTACCTATGCTTTTCCAATAACAAAATATTAGTCTAATATTTATTTTAACACCAAAATAAAATTAATTATTTTTTACTTGTGCTTATATTTATTATTTCTAGTATAATTTTATTGTTATCTTTTGTATTTAAATGTTTTATAATTATTTTTTAGATTAGGATTAAGGAAACATCAAAATTAAAAATGATTGGTTTATTTTTTTAAGAGAAAAAATATGACATGAATTAAATTTTAATTCTTTAACATCTAGCGAATTTAGTGAGTAATAATCTTCAATATCTTATTGACCAACCTATTAAATAATATTATAAATTAAATTATTTAAAAATTCATTTTTAATATTCATTACTGATGTTTTATTTTTATGAAGTATTATCATTAAACATATTTTAAAACTCAAATCTTTATTTGTGTTTTTAAACTTTCACTTTTTATATATGATAAAAAATTTAGGGCAAAAAACCAATATAGACTAAACCAAAACCAATATTATCAGATTACACTAAAATCAGAAAATTGATCAGATTACACCGTTTCCCATATTCTATGAAATCCGTGGCAGGGTGTAGGGTTTAGGTGAATCCGTTGGATCCCACCACGGATTCAGAACAAATTTTGAAACATTATACAGGATACGTGGCACCCTGCCACGGATTCAGTGTTAAAATTTTGATGGAGGGATCCGTGGTACCCTACCACGGATTTAGGGTGGAAAAAAAAACTATAAAATCCGTGGTAGGGTCATTTGGTTTGAGAGAGCGAGAATTCTAGAGAGATAAAGTGAGAGAATTTCTAGAGAGAAGTTAGAGAAAAAGTTTGAGAGAAGTGTTTGGGTATTCTTCATGGCAGAGCGATCGATCGAGGAGATTGCCGCGGAGGACAGGAGGGAGATATACCGCCTCAATGGGATTTCATACGTCGCGCATAACGTCCACAACGAGGTTAGTTTTTTTTTTAAACGTATTTAATTTAGATGTGATTTATTTATTAATTAGACGTGATTTATTTGTTAGGGTGATTTAATTTAAGGTTTAACTTAGTTTAAATTAGGTATTACGGTTTAGGATGTCATTAACTGTTATTAATTTCACTGTCATTTAATTAAGGGTTTAAGTTCGTTTAATTTAGGGTCCATATACGGTTTAGGGCCATTTAAATTACGGTTTACGAGTTAGTTTCGTTTATGGTTTTCTGTTTAGTGTTTAATGATCGTTACGAACTGCTTATTTTTAGTCTGATTCAATACTCGTTCCTATTCAACGCAATGTGATAGGTGTATCGTCAGCGTCCATCGGCAGATTGCGATGGACCTACATCCACGCGTCATGTCGTTCGTGCAGCGAGCCGGTCTGCTCCCGGTTGCATGACTAACCGAACGCTGGTTCAAGATTGACGAGCCGCTCATCAGTGCCTTCATAGAGAGGTGGCGACCGAAGACTCATTCGTTCCACATGGCGTGGGGCGAGTGAACTGACACCCTTGAGGATGTTGCGTACCAGCTGAGTCTCCCCATCGACGGCGAGTCTGTCAGTGGCTGCCTTTGGGACTTAGAGAACATGATGCCAGAGGGTACAAGGAGATCCCGATGGGACTGGTTCCATGAGATGTTCGGTGAGCTGCCCGATGAGAACGACCGGGATCCCTGCACCGTGACGTTCTCATGGCTGAAGAGCAGGTTCGGAGATCTCCTTAGGGATGCGAGCAACGAGTTGGTCCTCAGGCATGCCAGAGAGTACATCTGGATGCTGCTGTCGACTTGTCTTTTCGGGGACAAGACTGGAGCTCGGGCTCACGTTCGCTGGCTCCCTTATCTTCTACGCATCGACGAGCTAGGTCGATACAGCTGGGGGTCCGCAGTGCTTGCCTGGCTATACAGGAGTCTGTGCCGAGGCGCCAACAGGAATGTCGTCCAGGTGGCAGGGTTGTTGGATCTGCTGCAGAGCTGGATCTTATGGCGGTTTCTGATCTTTCGGCCTTACAGTTTCGACGACATCGAGTGGCCATTGGCCTCCAGGTAAAGCAATTTATTTGTTTCATTTTGTAATTTTACTCCTATTTTAATATTTTATGCTGCTTGGTTAACGTTTTTTATTTTGTGTTATTATTAGGTGGTATAGGTATCTCCCCACATCCGACGAGAAGAGGCCCCGACTACAGGCTCACAGGAGGCAACTCGATTTGATGCCCTTAAGCGTGGTTAGTTGGAATTATTATGATTTTCCTTATACTATTTTAGTTATGAAACATCCATGCAATATTGTTGCCTTATACATCCTTTCCATGTTGCAGTTTGTCTGTCTCCCGTATTGGACTCTGGAGGTAGAGGCCGTGCTCGATCGATCCATTATGCAGGAGGATCACAGGGCCCTCTGGTGCTCAATCGTCCCACTTATATACTTTGGGACCATCGAGTGGCACCAGGTTGATCGGGTGATCCCACAATTTGGAGGGGTTCAGAATCGTCCTCACACGGCCCTGAACATCGACTTCTTGCATTCGAAGGACAGACTGGGGAGTGACCAATGGTTTCCACAGACGTATCAGCACTATGGTTTAATTTATGGTTTCTGGTTTACTTTGAGTTATTGTCTGTGGTTTACCTTAATTTACAGTTTGTGGGCATGCAGGTTTGAGCAGCTGTTTGAGGTTGTAAAGTCTGCAGATTCCGGCCCCACTGCAGACTTCATTCAGTGGTGGATCCTCGCCGCTAGGAGATACCTTGTCCCCGCTGACCATTTCCATCATTTGCCACTTAACGAGATCCCGGTTGAGGCCACACAGAGACAGTCAGGTCCACATCCAGCGCGACCTGACGTGCCTCATGTGCCGGATAACAGGCGACCTGGGAGGAGGATGATGGTTGGGACGAGGAACACCGCTCAGGACTGGCAGTGGTTGGACGACATGATGGCTGAGGATGCGCCGGCCGAGCAACCGACGCAGAAGATTAGGCGCATGCCCAAGACCTACGCACGTCGGAGAGGGGCGGGCAGACCCCGTAGAGGTGGCAGAGCCGGTAGAGGCCGCGGGGAGGGGGTGACGCAGCGCCTACCCAACAGACTCAGGGTGGTGCCAGCACCAGTCAAGCGGTAGAGGAGGCGGGGACAAGCTCATAGGCTTACCTCCCGTCCACCCCTCAGACCCAGGGGACCACGATCCCATCGAGTATGAGCTCCCCGTCGCAGCAGGCGTTCTTGGACGGGCTATCTAGTCTGGGATTTCAGAATTTTACAGGCCGTACACGCAGTTCGATAGCTCTCAGGTTCATCTCGACCTGAACGAGCCCGTGTCCGGTCCATCGCATATGTTCATGGCTCTTGGTGGGACTCCTCCATCAGTAGCACACGTGCCGGGTGGATCCTGGGACGTATCGTTTATGGAGCCTGCCCGTCTGCCGACTCTTCCAGCGTCACCTGCACCAGTTGAGCAGCCAGACGAGCCAGCAGCACAGGGGCGGGCCTGCAGAGTTCCACGTCGTCGAGGGTGTGGCACCGGAGGCCATATGTAGTTCTCTTACGTTATTTATGTACTTTAATTTCGCGCACTACTTTATGTGTATCGTAACTTCCAGACATTTGTATTTCATGTATTTATGTACATATTTATATTTTTTCAGATGTCTTTTACAATTTTTTTATCGCTCACGGCAACTGTTAATGATACGACGCGCAGCATTTATCCGCACTAATTTTATTAAACACTAATAACCAAAAAATAATTAAAACTAACTTTTAAAAAAAAACATTTGCCCTGAATCTGTGGCAGGGTTCTACGGATCCCCTAAAAAATGTTAAACATAACCCTGCCACGGATTGCTTAATATAGGAAAACGGTGCAATGTGATCATTTTTCTGCTTTTGGTGTAATTTGATAATATTGGGATTGGTTTGTAATATATGGGTAACTTGCCCTTTAACTAAATAATTATTTAATAGACTATTTTTTTCCGGCCCCCTCATGCAACATTTCTGGTTCCGCCACTGCTTGTGTTCTTCATACCACACCAGTGCCGTGACCTCTGGTGGAGTAATTGGTTTCCTCCAGTGCCGCATGCAGAGTTAGCAGCACCCCCGCTGCCAACAAATGTCGCGGCCATGCGTCACTCCTCTCTTGGCGTTGCACCAATGCCTCCTTTAGTGCGAGCGACACTCCCTATTTTTGGTCACTCCAACGACTCCTGCGGCACTAGGTAGGGGTTTAAATTGGTAAATATTAATACTTTTATTTAAATTGACAAATATAACATTAATAATATTTATTTTTTAAAAAAATCCTATAAAATTCACATGCTTACCTTACGAATATCATATAACACCACTTCATATATATTAAATTTCTCCTAATAAAAATAATAACATTTTTAATTAAGATAATTTAAACCCAACACATGAAGTGATGAAACGTAATATGCTCATAAAGTTTTAACATAAATATAAATAATTTAATTCACCCAACATATTTATTTATTCCTATTTAAACCAACTCAGTTGATACTCTAAATTTCTTCATATTAAAAATTAAATATAAAACACATTAAAAAATAATTATTTTTAAATTTTAGTGTTAACTTTAAATAATTTGTCATTCCATTAGCAACCTTTTCGAAATAAATATAAAAAGTTGTTCAATCTATGTGTGTTATTTAACAATTTCATAACACAACTCAAAGTTATTGACAATACGATTTTGACAACTTTCATCATATTTGATAAAGAAGCAAAGAAACTACTTGGAATAACTGCAGAAAAATTACATAAATCACAAGATGCAACTGAAGTCATCAAAATTGCAAAACCTATGCAATCGGAAATCATGTTGAATAACTACAACCTAAAGGAAACATCCCAAAAATTTATTGTCACCACCAAGGTAGTCGAATCGCGATTCAAGAATCGAATCGTCAAGCTAAATTTTGAATCGTAAATCGTAAATCGTATCGAAGCGTAAGATTCATATAACATAATAAAATATTATAATATATATACATACCATTGATAAAATAAAATTTTAGACTAATAATTCACAAAATTATCAACATAATAATAAAATATTATAATATATATATATATAATTTTAGGTTAATAATTCACAAAATTATCAACATAGTTTATTACTATAGTAGTATAGTCATATATAAGATTTACGAAGTCAAATAATTAGCAGTAAAGTATAACAAAAGGCATAGTCGTTAATAATTTAATATTATGTTTTGGTTCAAAGTTCTTAATATGCAGAGAGCACTGTTTTTTTTTTTTTTGGTAGGGTTAGAGGCCCATAAGAGGACCCGACCCAGTGAAGGAACTTTTGATTCCTTTTTGGAACCTAGCTAGCGGTTTGTCCTTCTTGGTTGTGCTTCTCCTTGCTTGATCGCACGCTTGCTTGATCATAAGCTTGCTCATCTTGTGTCCATCCTCCATTATTGGTAACGACGCTGCGTTCTGCTTCTTACACACCGCAAAGGCCCACCTCGAAGACTATAGCTGTTGACTTCATATATATTGTGAAGCTCTTAATCTTCCCATTTTTTTTGTTGCTACCTTGCTCCCCTATTAACACCTCAGTATCCTCAATTCCAAACTTTGCCAACCACTGCAGCGATTCCTAGTGTCAGCCTCTTCGCCCTTGAACATATCTTCTGGTAATCTGTTGCTGCCTCCTCGTGATGCATTCCTTCCAACCTGGTAAGCCAGAGAGCACCGTTTGATTACCAATAAAAGTGCAACATCACATTGGGGTCGTCTTCTTCCATACTCTCGGTTCATTGCTACATGCGACGGGTTACATTCTTTTTCTTTTGTGAATCGTGTTTTCAAGTACGAGTTGCGATTTTGACTCGTATCCTACGATTTGCAACTTGAATTGTTCGATTCCAACATTCATCGGATTCATATGACTGAGTTGAATCGTTGACCCCCTAACTTGTATCGAATCGCACGATTCACTATTCGAAATCGTGCGATTCGACTACCATGGTCACCACCACATTTGTTTTAAATGGAGAGGAAATCATTAAAAACCTTTAACAGAAATCAAACAGGTATTATTACTATACTAATATCTTAACAAAATTACAAAACAACAAAAAATATGATTTTACTTACACATATTTCAGACCTTATTAACAAAATGATGTTCATTTAAACATAAACCAGAATCACCAACACAGATATCTTCCAATAAATATCTGATACCGATAACTACATTTCGAAGGAAAAAATCATAATTCATAAAAACAAACGAACCAACAACTGAAAGTCGTACCGACAATCAGGAACAAATAATTCATGATGAACAAAGCATCCACCAAACATTGAAGCGCAAGAAAGCAATGTCAAAAAAATGACATCAACAACAAAGAAAAATTAGAAACAAAAACTATGTACTTCAATATATCTTTTTTAAAAATTCAGTATTTTAGACATTATCATCTCTCAAAATAATAAATATCTACATGCATGAAAATAAAACATTACAAAGTGTTATGAACCGGCTCATAGAGGCCCAATCCACAATTTATATCATCAACACACAGCCCATAAGGGCAAGGATCAAGCCAAATATGGAAAGATTTGATATGATCATGGTAGGATCTCCTAGAAATCCTAACCACCCACCACTATATAAACAGGGGACAACACACCATCTAAGTACGCATTCTCTTACCCTAATCACCATATTAGACTTAAAATCTCATAACTCTTATTCTAAGCTTCTAGGGCTATTCTTCATACATATTAACCCCCTTTCTCGGTAATAGCTCTCGGTTCCTACGAGAGCTTTGTCCCTCGGAAGCCACATTCTCTCTATCTTACTCTCTTCGCCTGGTGTCTCACGCACAAAGTCCTTGGACAATCATTAAGTAGTCCCGTACTTAACACAAAATTTATCATCTTTATTAATTAGTGACTTCTTTATTCACATTATTAATACTTTTAATTAATCAATATTCTTCAAAAAATACCGCATAATATATATATAAAAGTAACCTTCAAACCAGCCGCGCCATAAAAGTCTAGTTAGAAAAATTACAAAAACTTTGATGTCTACATGGTTAATCGTCCTTTCTGGTGAATAGCTTTTCCAGTGCTTGTTGCATTGCTCTTTTTCAAAGGTCATTGTTGGCAACATAGCTGTAGCCTCGCCTTCAATAACAAGCAGTTCACCATTCTTGAGGCACCTTATTTTGAACCTTGCACTGAATCACATTGATAAAGTTACTCTTTGTTCTTTGAAAAGGAAAGAAAGAAACATCAATGTCAAGACAAAACTTACAGATATTGATTTTTATTTTCTCTCAAATGTGTTGCTTGTACTTCACTAGTGATGTGGTCTCCAATATACACAGAGAACTTAAAACTCAAGCTTCGAGACACATAAACAGCTCCAGGCTACAATCAACTAATGATGTTATAACAGTGAAGGTTATCAGAAAAGCTAAAAGAAAAATTCTTCAAATATGTTATTTTTCTTTTTGCTTTTTAATTTCTTCTCTGATAAAATTTCTTTTTACACAACGCTCATTTAGAAGGTTTTCATCATGTTGGGGCCACAATGCACAAAATCATTCAAAAAATTTGGGAATGACATCTTTTGCTCGAGATGAAAACAAATTAAAGTCCTTAATAATACCTTAATCCAGAAGACATAATGGCTTATGTCCAAGCATGCATAGAATCCTTGATAATACCTAAAAGACTATTTGTGTTTATTTCACATCCCTTCTACCTATTAATAGCTAGAAAATGGTTATTACTTATAATCTAACATAAACGAAATTTGTTGAAGGTTGCTGAAATAATGTACCTTATAGCTAAAAAACCCCAAAGTAGTTACTTCTCAATAACAAAGAAAAAGAAGAGGAGGAAAGAAGCAGCTACATGAACGTGAAGATGGAGTGCATGTGTTTTCACATTCTTTTGGTGGGAGTGAGTTAGGAATGCTTGGTTAGACTTAATGGGTAAAATAGGTATGTGTGTAGTAGCATTGCTGTTTTTTAATTACAAGATAACACCACAAAAGTTGTTGATATCGCGGTGATATTCTTGAAGACATAAGGAAGGCCTTTAGCCTTGAACATAAAGTTTGTACAAATGATACATGCAACAGAAAACATAATATAGTGATCAAATTGGATTCATCTAAGGAACTCAAGCAAATGCAAATCACTCTTTTGGGGTTTGAGTATTGATGAAAGCTTCCGTTGTTGACGCCTCCTCCAATATCTCCATGCTACTTGAATGCATTTTGCTGCAAAGGCCCTCCAATATGGTGATTCATACCTAACACATCAAAACCATGTCATTTTAGGGGTGCAAATTGATTGGATTAATATCATCCAAATTCCCACAAAAAAAAAAAAAAGAATGGTCCAAATCAAACCAATTCTTTTATTTTTCATAGTATCTCCTAATGCGATAGGCAATGACTAATCACCGATCTGAACTCGAGTTAAGGATTTGTTACTGACCAATGGATTATTGCATTTCTAAGATTGGATTGGAAGTCTCGACACTTGTTCAAGCAAACAAATGAGCTAAATACTCAACCAACCCAAGTTGGTTTTCAAACCAAACCAATTGAATCGGCTCAAATCGATTCGGAAAATCTATTCATTTTACAAACTGAATCAAACCATTTATGATTAGTTTAGCCACTCAAATATCTAATCAGATTATAAGATCAACCATTACTTTTCTTTTTATATTTATTTCTAACTTTTTAAGTCTTAAACACATGTTACTAATTAAATCACTTTTTTTATTATCAAATTTTATACTATTTGTTATTACAAAAACAAACCAAAATTATTTTGAACAGATTGGTTTGGTTTTGGTTCGTTGGTCTGGGACAAAATAAAGTTGAAAAACCACAACCAAAACCAATTAACCATCCCAATTGAACTTAATCAGTTCTAGATTTAATCAGTAGAAGTTTCTATCACAAAGTTCTCAGTTAGTGATACCACATAATGTAAAGTACTAATCTAAACCAAGCTTGAATATTGTCCTGTAAAGACTAACCTGATAGCTCCTTGAACATGTGGATTCCGCAAAAATCTTGCAAAAAGAATAGTAACCTCTTCAAGATCTGCAAGTTGCAGAGAAAATGCTTCTGCATTAGTTATGCATCTAACTGTTCTGTTGCTCAGCAGTCTCCGACCGGCGATCCTCATTTTTCTCGCATCTGTAATAAACCAATGTTTGATTAGCAAATTCTCCCTTCAGTCCCTCTTATCTGTCATCGTAAAAATTCAGTATATTCTCGAATCAGTGTATGATCCTATCCAAAATACACTTATCCAAGAATCTACTGAATTTTCTCATTGATAGATTAGAGGAAACGGATGAAGTAAAAACAAATCCACATGTCATCATGTAATTCGAGAGTTGGATGTAATGCATATAAAGAACTTGATCTAACTATTTTTTTTCTTTTTAAGTTAATCATCACTTTGGCAATGTTTATAAAACAAATGGATACAAAGAACTTACTTTTGTTCACTGAATACTTTTCTAGGCACCATGTGAGAAGTTCCTCGCCACAAACATCTCCTTCGGATAATGAAACCGTAGTTTTATCCTCAGTGCTCTCTAAATTTCCGCGTATGATGAAGATCATCTTTTCAATAGGACCACCAGGGTATAGAATTGTGCTTTCTTCAATGAATATCTTCAGCTTTAGCCTCTCACAGATAGCATCTATGACTTGATCATCCATCATGGAAAAAATTCGAACCTACAACATACAGTGTAAGCAATAAACACATGCATTGAGGAAAATTATGGAGAAAAGGTTCTTCTCTTCAAAGTATTTTGTTAAAATTCTTCTCTTCTCTAATAGAAAAATGTAAGTTATGTTAGTTTAGAAGATGCATGTAAATATATTAAATAACTTTTACTTATTTAAAAAAGTTTGAAGACATAAAAATTATCTGATCCATTCAAATTGGACTCAATCCAACACACAAATATAAATATAAGGAACACATTATCATACACAATAACTAAAAGAAATAATTTACAAAATTTAAACAATGAGACTCACTTTCTTAACAAATTTGAAGAGATGACGCCTTATATCTCTTTGAAGTTCTTCAGGCAGATTCTCCAAAAGAAGTTCCTCATTTACTCCTCTAGTGGCAAACCAGTTATACCGTTCAGCACTCCTTACTTGCCTACAATGACAGCAATATATTCTGTTTCTTAAAGAAGTGCAATTATCATTCTAAATGGTTTTGTTTATCCTACTGATTTATACTTTGGAGTGGTATACTTTTTATAACATGACAATTCAAAATAGTATATGAAATTAAAATTTAAAAAAACATCTAGGTTATTGTTATTGCATATATATGCTTGAACACCATTGTCATAGCATATAGATTCACTCTTAATGCAACAACTAATAATAAAAATAAAGAAGTTCATTTACCTTCTTAATTCTTCAGGCAAGCATCGATGAGCCATCCACCGTTCATAATCTCGTTGCCTTAATGACATTTCCAATCTCCTGATACAAAATCGAACCACATGCATCTAGAATGAGAATCTGACATGAAATTCAATAAGAAAGGAACTGAATAGCAACAATATGGTGGCTAATCATATAAAGATAGACATAATGAATCCATCGAAATCCATTGTCTTTCAGCAAGAAATGTAACAACAGAAAAGTCTTATTCCACTAGACAGAGTCGGTTATATGGAAAATAAATACATTGACTTTGCTCGAGGTAGACTCATACCACTTATTACACTCACGGTTTCCTTGCAAGAAAACATAGCAACAAGTTGTTTTTGGTTAATGACTCTGGAGGTCCCTTTTATAGTTTCACCCAATTTTCAATTGGGTCCTTATAGTCTAAAAGTTTCTAATCAAATCCATCTAGTATGAAAAGAATCTCAATCAATCCCCACCTCCCATTTACCATTACAAAAAATGTCACAGTTCCTTATGGTGACCTGAAGAGTGATTAAACCTATATATTTCAAGCTAACACATTATCATCATTGACTAAATGGTGCAGCAACATAAGCCTATTCATTAAAAAGGGAGAAAAGGTGCTGAAAAATCCATACCTCTGTCCAAGTGCCTGAAGAAATTGCTGCATATTTCCAATGAGAAGAGCGAAGAGAAGCAGACCTAGACCAATGATAGCCATGGTGAAAAGAACTTCCCAAATGAAGTAACTTGGAGTTTGATTTCCACCTAGAGTGCTTATTTGCTGTAAGAAAACACATCAAATTCTGCATTGTGCACTACAACTTCACATTTTATAGTTATCACTTTGAGCATTATATGTGTGAGTGTTATAGAGACTCATCTTGTTACAAAGTGAGTGTTAAAAATATCTCATGCATAAATAAAAGACACATATTTGAGTATGCTGCAATGCTGGCTAAGCATGCATTTAGGGATGGCAATCTGGCCCGCCCCGAATGGGGCGGGTATTTGGGGCGGTCGCGTGGGTATGGGGCGGGTATGGGTATTGGTTGCCCCGCCCCGCCCCATATACATATACATAGTTTAATTTAATTTTTTATATATTTAATAATATTTAGATGGTTGTTTTGATAATTTTAGTTTAGAAAAATCTTAAATTTAATTTTCTTTTGGTTTAAAATGATTGTATTGTTGTCATATTGCAAATAAATATATATTATTTATAATTAATTATATTTCTAAAGTATTTTATTAGATAATGAATAATTTTATTGAGTAATTTAATTTAATTTACTGTATATACCCGTGGGTTTGGGTATGGGACTAAAATTTAAATACATGTAGATTCAAGTTTGGGTATGAGTACTTAAATACCCGTCCCGACCTGCCCCATTGCCATCCCTACATGCATTCTAATATGCAAAAAAATGTAGGGAAAAAGGTGAACTATTTGTGATACCTGGAATCCCCAGAACAAAGAATAAATATATTTGTTTATAAAACTTTGTGTGGTAAGTTGAACAGCTTGAGCATAGATTCCATAGGGGAAACCACTTGTGGTAAAGCAACTGTTAGCCGTGGAATTCTCCGCCCAGACTCGCCAATTCGGATCAGAGTTGAAACTGCTTTTGTACCCGCAATCTACGAATCTCATGCATTCTTTAAGGTTGATGGTGTAGCATGCATCTCTAAGGCATTGGTTAACTCTCTGGATAAAACAGTAGGTAAATAAAAATGAAGAATGAGTTAAGAGTTCAATTTAGTCTCTAAAGTTATATTCCTTAATTCAACTTTTTGTTAACTATTACTGTTTTGCAGATATGTCGCGAACATTTAAGCATGTTTAATGACATGAGATGCCATGTGGAATTGACCGATGACAAGGAAATGCATCGGTCAATGCCGCATGAAATGCTACATCATCAATTAACACCAACACATCACTAATGACACATTGACTAATAATAGTTGCTCGTCCAAAAACTAAATTGACTCTTGAAATTTCCGGGACTAAAAACAAGGCAAATTTGCGATTTTAGGACCAAATTGAACCTTTAATTCACAAAAAATAAGGCTGTTGCCAAATGATATATTATCATAAAGTATCAAGCCAAATAAATCATATTACAATTCTAATGAAAAACAAAATATATCACTTTTCTTTTCTATATGTTATATGTAGTGATTGGTGACAACTAGATTTTTGTCAAAAAACAAAAATGACAAACTCCTACCATACATTCAGACATTCTTGATTCTAATAAAAATAATAGTAAAAAAGATAGGGTCAGAGTGACTTTTGAAGCTTAATATCCATAAAGTGACTCTTAAAAATGTAACTAAAGAAAATTGTTAAACACTAATTAAAGGCAAAAACAATATAATATATCCTCTTGATAGCAATAACTACCTGCAAACCAAAGAGATACCAGCATGAACCCACAACATGAGCAGACAGCATGAACATAGAAAGATTGATAACAAAATTTCCCCATGCCGACTCGAAGATTAAACCGACAGGAGTCCGCCCCGCCAGTAGAGAAACAAACCGGCATAGTCTAGGTAGGTATTGTACAACCATAGAAGTTCTTAACATATTCTTTGCAAAATTAGCTCCTGATCTAGTACTAGAAGAATCAAAAGATTTTGGTAGCACAAGTAATATAATAATCTGCAATAAAGAAAATGAAGGATTTCAAATGAGAAAAACAAAAATTTCATCTCAGCTAAAATGTTTGGAGACTTGCAAATCAAGAATTAGTTATAAATATCAATAAGCATTAAGATTGTTAATCGAGAACTATACAAAATAAGAAAAAAAAGTGCTTAGATAGAAATATACTTGCCTGAGGAAGGGGAATCACATTATACATATCAATAACAAAATATCCAGTAAGGTAATTCGTTGCAATTTTCTTTGGATCATCAACCACTTCTCCAGCACCTACCACTCTAGACTCAGGAGCTACAAAAGCCAACCTAAACTGCAAAAGGAAAGAAATGACTTGAAACATGTTATTCAAATGGATTAAATAAAACTTTTGTTCTGTGTAAAATTCGGTAATTTTGTTTTTCGAAAAGGAAGAAGAGGCAATTAGAATTTACCTGGAGAAGCATATGTAGGAAGTATACAATATCAGTCATGCTTCTTAAAGTTACAATTGCTTGTGTGGTGGAACTACTAGCCAACTCAATGTCTATGCAGCTAAGTCTCTATACAAAACAAGCAAGAACTCTGTCATTATAAACCACTAGATTGCATAAACTAGCCAAATTACACAATCCAATTTAGTTTTGTCATTTCAAGTTAGTCTTTCAAGATGCATGCTGTAGGTCATTTAGTTTATTGTTCTACTTATTTGAATACATCAGCTTAAAACATGGGATGTTGATGTCACTTGACATTAAAAGGGGCAGTTCGGTGCACAAATATCCCGTATTAATGCAGCGTTCGGAGAAGGGTCACACCCAAAATGTGTAATATATACAGCTTAACCTGAGTGGTGTATTTCACTATTTGAAACCGTGACACAGAAATAACTCAACCGTTGTTTGAAGGCTTCCCTTCTCGCTCAACATGACATATTAGCAAAAAAATCTTATCACCAAGTAAACTAATAATTGATTGGTTAGGGATTAAATGAGCAAGGAATGCCTCATGCAGGATTAAAAATTATGCTTTTTTACAATTTTAGGGATCAAAATGATGAACTATTGTACCTGATCCGTTGACAGCAAGAAGAAAAACAAAGGGTCTACAAAAATTGCCACCAAACAAGCAATGATAAAGAATCTGTTCCACCGTTGTATGGCTTTATCATGAGGGTTTATAACTCCAGGAATGTGTGAATATATGAATGAGGATAATCTTGTAACTAAGCCCTTAGCATTATTGAAGCACTGCAAATTGAGATAGTCAAAAGTGATTAAAATTTGTAAAATTATTGTAGCTACTAAAGATGAATTTTTAGTAAGTCTAGATAAATATATACGGAAGAATGAATTTCAGTGACAATTTTGTTTTCACAAGAATCAGTCACCTGGGGACTATTCTTTAATTTGTCATTTTTGTTATCCAACATAAAATTCTTCTTTCTGCAATTTACAGAATCTTGAATTTGATGAATGTGGTTATCTAGTTCACAATGTTCCATAGCTGTGGTGTCATTCCCATGAGAATATACAGAATTCACAGGAATAGAAATTGAATCACTGAGTCTTTTAGACTGTGACAAGTTTTGTTCATCACCCTTTTGTGGACCCTCCATGTCTCAAGAATTTATACTTCTGCCAAGAAAATAATTTATTAACAAATATATACCTGAACATATAAATTTACAAGCAAGTTAAGCTGTATATAAATTTCTAATGTTCAGTTGAAAAGAAAATTCTGAAAGAAAAAATTAAGAGTAAAAAAATTATTAAAAATTCAAGCCAACTAAAATTAACACTGAATTGCACAGAAAATCAAACCTGCTAGAAGCTGGGTGTAAGGTGGACTCTGAGGTAGAAAATTGGAAGAGCTAATTACCTTAAATTCAGGAGTAAATGAGAATTGAAGAAGGGAATCATGAAAATTCTCATTTTTCACCATGGTTTTGATAACAAGAAAAACATGATAAAAAAAAATAAGATAAAAATGCCTTAATAAAGCACTAGCATTAATAAAACATATTGAATGCTGATTTTTTTCCTTTTTTTCTGTTCTACAGCATTAATACTCTTGTCAGAAGTCTTCCTATCTAAGTAAACCAAGAGAAATTCTTATGGGACGTAAAATTCATATGTAGTAATATATTTTACTATTTTTCCTGTTAACAAAAAGGGAAATATTTTCATAATTAAAATAAGGGGGGAAATACTCTCTATGTTCTCAAATAACTGAATAAGTGTCTATTTTAATTTTAATTTTAATTTTAATTTCTATTATGTTCATCTTTATTTTTTTCTCCAAAGGCAAGTATTTATTAAAATAAATAAAGGATATAAGTGAAATTACATAGAAAGATTAATTCTAACCAGAAGAAGAAAAGTACCATAAAGAAAAATTCTAACCAAAACAGGCACAAAATACGTTCCTGATATAGAGAAAAAGCCAGAGTTTGGACATCTTGGGAATTATACCCCCTAGAGATGTAATCATTTCTCACCGGAGAAAGAAAAGGTAAGAAGGGACGAGATCAGATAGTATCAAAATCTGTCCCTACCTGTCCATTGTCATCTCTATTCTGGACACCTTTTTTAAATCTAAAGGTGAAACAAATATGGATGAATATCAGAATATGCAATAAGCTTAGTCCAATAAAATGGTTTGCAAATAAAGTGATTTGAGTCTGAAATAGAATGGAACAGCAAACAAGGGAGAGGAATAAATCATTACACCTCAGTTTAAAGTGCAACAAGTTCAAATCCCTCTAACTTCATAATTAAAGCATTCATTATCAGAAAACAAAAAAAAAAAAAAGACAGACTATAATGGTGATTACAGTGATGCAAGGAGTTTTCCAAACATATTATACACTTACAATTTCCTTTTGCAATGCCTATATAAATCTACAATAATATTACAAAAAAATGAGTTTCACTATTGGAATTATGTTAAAGTACAACACTCCACATGCTAAAAAAGAAACTTTCAATTAGTATCAAGAGTAACATGGCTATCATTACTCTAGAATTACTGCAGAAAGGGGATCCCTTTGAGAAATCAAATTTGTGAGACTGCTCCCTGCATATGACAAACAAGCATTTCTTACTATTTATCCAAAGTAAATTACAGCATATCAGCATGGAAACCTTATGGATGGCACATATGATAAATGCTTGTAAGTGGTCAAACATATCATACAGGAAGGAAATGGATTAACCATTGGAAAAGAAAGAAAGATGAGAGAAGTATGTTTATAAGGAAAAGAATCTTAAACCAAGGATTGAACTTTGGAAGTTACTTTTTAACCTTTTAAGTATGAAAGTAATGAAAAAGAAACCATGATTTGTATTCTTACTTTTGAAGGGAAGAGAGTAAGCCACAGTAGATTGCATTCTGAGGCAAAGAACTCTCTGTATAATCAATCTCTGGGTTCACAACTTGTACATAAACTTCTTGACCCAGATACCAAGAATTGAGGTTCTCTGCGCGAAGGTTCCAAATGCCAGCATTGTCGAGAGATACTAAAATGGCTGTCCAAGCCCCAGGAAAGACCTACAAAAGGTTAGAATATGTTGTTATAGGCAAAGCAAAACTATTTAGCTATTAAATTCACAAGAAAATCCTCTATATATGATTAAGATGGTCTTTTATTTTGTTCATTATCAGCAATGCGGATCTCATGGATACTGTCGAAATATTTCCTCAATAGACTGTTGCCCATGACTCGCTAAAAGAAATTATCTATATTTTAAAAACCATTTTGTGCTTCAAATATTGAGGTTGAATTGGTGTTGATTTTTATAATTTAATTCACTTGCTTGGTTGAGGGTTGGATGTAACATGACTTGCCTTTTAGAAAGAAAATTAAAGCTAACCTAATATTTCAAGGGGAAGAGGCAGAATCTATGAACAACCTCTATATGGAAATGGTCCATTCTGACATAGCAATAGTATAATATCCTAATTCCTAAGATGATGCATGAATGGTAAAATGATGTTGGAGTCAAGAAAGTAATGGAGTAATACCTGTGTAGTGCTGCGAGCAACACCATCCCACTTGTTATAGGTACTTCTGCTATTTTCTGTCCATACTCCGAAATCCATGCTACAAATGAAATGACAAAATGAGTAATTTAATGGGGAGAGAGAAGGGGGGGTGGCGGCGCTGAAAAATGCTAAAGTCTCACCCAACAACAAAGAATGCATAGCCATCCATATGGTAGGTCTGCACTGTAGTGTCATTGTTTTGAAAGATTATTTCCATAAAGCCTTTGAAAGTGCCATTAATCAGGGAGGTATCAACTTTGGGAGGCCTGTTCATGAATTTATTTGGAAAATCTAGTTTATACACCCCTAGAACTTTAAATTGTTGTGCAAGCTTCAGGGGTGTTGAAGGTGGCAAATACGATATGCCGTTAAGTGTAGTTCGCCACTTTCCATTTATAAGCTCTGGAGGTCTATTAAGAATAACATACACATCAGTCACAGTAATATCACCATATCTGAAGGAGCCTTGCGGATTTGGACGTGCAGCTCCAGCAGAAACGTTCCACCTACAGTAAAACATAGAAAACAAGATTCAACTATCAGGATCTTATGGTCTCAAAATACGCTTATAAACAAAACAATAAAACATAAAAGTGATCAAAAGAGAAACAAATAAATTAAAATTATAGCTTTGTCCATCCTATAATGTCAAGCATCTTTGATTAAACTTTTCCATACTAGAATCAAACTTAAACATGTATCAAAGAGCAAGTTTCCAACAAATCTTTTAGACCTTAGAGCAGCCTTTGAAAAGCAAAATGAATGGTAATACTAAATATATAAAAAAAAAATTCTAACCTTATTGATCTAGCTTGATTCATAGAGAAAGAAGGATCATCTTGACCTGTAATTGCGGGAAGGGGCCCTGAAGCAGGTCCCTGGGAATTGGAGTAGTGCAAAATGGCAACTCCAGTAGCTCTATCCCACGATGAATTAACAAACCGAGGACTT
>JASCZI010121885.1:0-13118 GCA_036250425.1 Stylosanthes scabra | reverse complement strand
CCATCAGAATCAGGGTGATAAGAGTGCATCGCAGGATCACATGCCATAGACCTTTCATGGCTTTCAAAATCTTCTTCATCATCGCCTTCAGTCGGTTCATTAACCTTCGGATTCGAATCATGAATACTACTCTCAAGTGGCATGTTCAGGTCAAGCATCAACCTTCTGATATTTGTCCCAACTGCCCTGCTTGATTGTGTATCCAGACCAACTTCTGAAGCACTTGATCCACCGATGTCAACTAACACAACCAATAACTCCAGCAGAATAATTGTTGGAAAATGATGGTGCCATTTTCGAATCAGCCTAACGTCATCTTCCTAACGTAACCTATATCTATGTAAAACAATATTTTATCAACTTACAAAACAATATGAAAAAATAACATCACTACTAAAAAACTTTAACATGCTCATTTTTAATGTGATGAAAAAAATCGAGCTCACACTACTACATTGCAGCTCTGTACCGACGGCTATTACCGACGACTAAGGAGCCGTCGGTATAAGTAATAGAGCTGTCGGTAAATGTATGGCTAAACCTTGGGGAAAAATGGCGCTGCGTACCGACGGCTAAGCCGTCGGTAGACCGTCGGTAATAATGAAAATCATTTCGCGCCAAACGGCGCCACGACGGCTTATTAATACCGACGGCTAATTACCGACGGTTAAGCCATCGATAACATCGCCGTCGTCAGAAATGGAGTTGTTGTGGCTTTTACCGACGGCTTAGCCGTCGGTAATTACAGCGACGGCCTAGCCGTCGGCTAGCCGTCGGTAATATTTTCGTGGCGGGAAAATTTGAATTCGGCTAGGCCGTCGGTACGCTCCGCTTTTTTGGATTAATGAAACGCCGCGTTTCGCAGGCGTCGGTGATATTATTACCGACGGCTTGGCCGTCGGTAAAAATAAAAAAAATTACAAAAATAAATCAGGTTCATAATTCAATTTAAATCAGGTTCATAAGGAGCTCCGAAATAAATTTTAAAAAAAAAATTATATATTGGCCGTCGGTAATTTGAAGGAATTTATTAAATAATACCGACGGTTTAGCCGTCGGTAAAATATGAATAATTTAAAAAATTGGATGGGATAATTACCGACGGTTTAGCCGTCGGTATAATTACAATAATATTACCGACGGTTTATCGGGGCCGTCAATAATAATTACCGACGAAATAAATACCTACGGAGTTTTACCGACGGCTTACAGCCGTCGGTATAATCGAACGGTGTAGTAGTGTCATGTGTCTAATAAATAGATCTACCTTTATTATTTTGCATCAAAAAAGAAAATAAAAATAAATAAATTAGTAGCATACCTTTTGAAGATAAATGTGCCATCCTCATCCATTGGATATCTATAGTAAATTTTTTTGACTCGTTTGGTTTGTTGTTCGCCGACGGTGTCCAAAATAAAATTTCTCAAAGTCGTCAAGCATTGCACTTCGAACGGGAGGTGTGTGAATATCGGATTCGTGGAACTAAATATAACAGAACCATTATGATCTGTCAATATTTCTCCATCGATGTGAATTGAACACAAAGTAACTTCTTCAGCCATACTATCATTAAAAAAAAATTGCATAAGCGGACTTGATTTCAGAGGAGAGGATATGAGAAGAGAAGAAAAGAGAAAAGGGATGATGATGCACATTGCTGGAATGGGTATTTATAGAGAGCTTGAAGTGTCCGGATCGGAGAAGGCCTGGCTGATCACATGCAGATCGGAGAGGGTACGTGCATCAGATCGGCAAAAGGTACACTGATCAGACTCAGATCGGCTAGACCCACGCTGATCTGCTATAAAAAAAACCCCAGATCAGCTAGGGTTGCACCGATCTGTGACAAATCCCAAAAAAAAAAATTATTTTCGTAAATAAAGTTTGATTCATTTCTTTTAGGAAATAATGAACATAATTAATTTATATTAGAAAAAAAGCCTGGACTAAAGTGTATGTTATTTAATTGTTAGAGAGGAGAAAAATGGATATCTTAGAAATAGAAAGGAGAGAGTGTCATTTAGACATCTCTCGAGAGAGAAAAGTGAAATTTTCTCTAAAATAAATATGCGAACCATCAATTTTTTCCTTTTTTAAATTAGGTTTTTATATTAGGTCAGATTTTGCAATTAAATCTTTATTATGTCATAATAAAAATCTTAAATATAACAAATTATTCTATTATACAAGAATATATTCGTTTAAGACTTGTGCTAAAAAAAAGGAATATTTTTACTTTATATAATAAAATATTCATTTATATTTAACGTTTTTAGAACTTAATTATTAAATCAATAAATATCTCTATTCACAATATAGAGGGTAAAATTTGATGTAAATATCAAGTTTCATTTGTTAAGACATAAATTTATAAAAATTAAGAGAAAGATTTGGGCGTTAAATAACATATTTTTTTGTGGGTAAAAGATAAAAGAGTAAAACTAAAAACTTATTAAGCTAATCTTTAACGAATTTTAGTTTAAACATTTTAGTTTCAAATAAATTTGTGTAAAATTGTTCTTTCTTATCCGCATATTAGTTAGTGCACATATATCATTACATCATCATGTTCATTAAAAAAAACATTTATATTATTACTTCTCAAAACTAATCCCTTTAATTCAATATTGTTCAACATTTGAACTCATTTGTTTTGGTATAGGAATGGAATTTGGACAAGAATCCATACATGGGGTTTGTGTACGCAGCATTTCAAGAACGAGCTACTTTCATTTCACATGGCAACACGGCTCGTCTTGCTAAGAAGAGCGGTGATCCAGTACTTGCGCGAATATGTGGCACCATTGCTGCAGATGAGAAACGCCATGAGAATGCATACGTGAAGATCGTTGAGAAGCTTCTGGAAGTGGACCCCACAGTGACAATGGTGGCAATATCAAACATGATGCGCAAAGGTATCACGATGCCAGCACACTTGATGCATGATGGGGGGGACCCACACCTCTTTGATCACTTCTCGGCAGTAGCACAACGACTTGGTGTCTACACAGCCGCTGATTATTTTGACATTTAGGAGTTTTTTTATCCAACGGTGGAAATTAGACAAGATACAGGATTTGACGGCGGAAGGAAGACGTGCACAGGATTTTCTGTGCGGCCTACCACCCAAGATTAGAAGGTTGCAGAAGCGCGCTGATAAAATAGATCTCATAGCAGGAGTTGGATTGGTCCGGGTTTGAGAGAACATAAAAATTGAATCGATTAAATTTTAATTGGTTTGAATTAGTTTTGATTTGAGATTTTTAGTAAGTGAATCCAAACCAAACCGAACCGATTAATTTCGAGTTGGATTGATTTGGGTAATTGAATATTCGATTGAAAATAAATTTTGAAAAAAAATAAAAAAAATGAGAAAATTATTTATGTGAATAATAAATAATAATAAAAAATTTAATAAAAGGTAATATATTATTAAATTTATATTTTAATAAATATAATAATTTTTTGTGACTCTAAATATAATAATTTGAGTTAGAAATAATAAAATTGTATATATATTATTATATTTCATTATTTTTTAAATTAATATAAATTTAATTGGATAAATGGGTTGGTTTAGGTATCTTTACATTAAAATTAATACCCGAACTGATTATGGTTGAGTTGGTTCGGATCTGATCTCATTTATACCCGATTACCCGTCGGATATAAAATCGATATAATTGAATTGGTTTGATTTTAATTGAGTAATTGGACTATCCATACCCATACTCACCCCTAGTATCAAATTTAGTTGGATTTTCAATAAGAAAGTCCCCTTGGTACCAAACAAGTAAATATATAGCTTATGTCCTAAGTCTTTTAAATGAAATAAATTGGTAAAGTTATAAAATAAAAAAAAATTATTATCATTGAATTTGTAATTTCTGTCTTATATAAAATATATTATTTTAATTTAATGATGATTAAATATTTTATTTTTTTAATTTATTACTATTTTTTATTTTAGAAGATCTTAATCCCTTATTTATGTTACTGGATAAAAAATTTAGTCCATGTGTATGGCGTAGAAGGGTGATTAAATTTGTGTTGTCAATTACTCATGGTCTAATATATCTCTAAGTAGTAGGATGGAAGATAATCTATATTTATATCTTCGTTAAATTAATGATATATAAATAGGTCCATGTCTATTATTAATTTTTATAATATTAGAAGGATTATTTTAAGACCAACTAAAAAGCTACTCTTTTCTAAGGATATATTTTCATCATTTTTTTCATATTAGGCTTGATTCAGACCAAAAAGTCTCAGTTTATTATAAATTTAGCTTTGGGTTACGTAAAAGCTCCTCTGTCCTAAATGGTACATATTTTTTCTTAAATTATACTTAAATTTGATTATCATCCAAAATTCAACAACAAATATAATAGGAGTTAAAATTCTCTTAAAATTTGAGCTTTAACTCAAATCGGCCTCTAAAATTTAGAGTTATTCAAAATGGTCTCAATTTTTATAAATGTAACTCAAGTTGGTCCAATCTCATTTCCGTTAATATTTTGTCCATATAGACTGTTGAATGATAACTATGAAATAATATTATTTTTGTTATTGTGGATAATAAGGATAAACATAACACCATTTGAAACTGAGATGAGACTCATGACTAACTTAAGTTACATTTGAAAAAATTAGAAATTATTTTAAGTAACTCTAAATTTCATGAGTCAATTTGAATTAGAGCTTAAATTTTGGAGGGTGAATTTAAATTTTAACTCAATATAATAGTAAAGGATAAAGAAAACATGACCTATTAATCTATTATCATTTTTTTTGTTGGTATTATGACATATTTTTTGTGGAGGATATGTGGCCCGGCGGTATTATGACATATTACCACTTATTGTGTCGTTCTTTATAGTTTCCAAACTTTATTTGTAATAACTAAAAGAAATCTGTCGTTAACAAAACAAAACCTAAAAACTCTGTCTCATAATGAGGCCCATAAGTAATCATATGCACACTTGTTAGAAGTTATAGACTCTGTCCAAAACAAGAAAACATAGACCACCCCTACCTACTGAGATGCCTACTGAGGCAATGTCCAAGTGATAAATTCATTAGCCTCAGTTTTTTTTTTTAAATCGGATGGATCACAGACCCAACATATTTGTTACTCAACCAATGTCAGAGATTCTCACTATTTAAATTACTGCCTTGTGCATCATGCTAGTTTCTAAACTGGTTACTTGGCTTGGGAGATTATGCTCCTTACCACCAAGCTACATAGGAGACCGGCAATTCATTAGCATCTTAAAATCTTGCAGGTTTAAACCCCATGAAAAAAAATTACGTGTGTTGGGTGGATATGTTCGATATCTAAGATTAGAGATTATCCGATTCAAAGAAAGGGAAAAAAAAATTCCCCTGCACTAAGTGCAGGTTTTAACCCCTCAAAACCATGAAAAAAAAAAACCTAAAAATTAAAAAGACACTTGTCACTTTTTTCATTACCCAACAAAAATCTACATGAGTAGAAGGCATAAGCCCTTTTACACCATAGAAGTGGCCATAAACTTATAATCAATTTTTTTAAAAAAATATGTGCTTGTCCTTTTTTTTTTTGTTGGACATGCATGGCTGCATGCTTGATTTTATATTTTTATTTATGTTTGAAGAATTGATTCTGGTGAAATTTATTTAATCAAAATTGATTTTAATTAAGGATGATTCTGATAAAGTATCATCCTCTAATGTAAAAAATGGTGAATGCATTGTACATAATCAATGACAATTGCCCATGTTGCAGAATGAAACGTGATCTCTGCCTCTATCTGTCACTTTCATATTCTAATCTCCACACTTTGTTGGTCTTATTAATCTCATTTAATATAATACATTTTCTTAAAAGTGTAAAGGAAATATGTACAACTGAGATAATAAGAAAGTCACAAATCTAGAAATGTTCTGAGAATTCAAGTGTTACACACATTTCAAATACCAGATATTGCATATATCAATGGTAGCAGGAATATGTCTTTTGAGAAATGATGATTTTCTTGTAAATGAGTTACAGAAACATGTTCCTTACACGTCTTGGCCAATAATATAAAAAACAGAGAAGAATGTGGTGAAGCAACATAAGCTCATAAAGGAACTAGTCATAATGTTTTTTTCACTGCAACCAATCCTTCAGATTGAGATGCAAGTTATTATTATATACTACTCTTTCCCCAAAGTAGTTGCTATATAAATTCAATTAAGACATAGCATCAGAAAACATGTTGACACAAATAATCAAAGCATAAGATCAGACAATAAGAACTCTGAGAAATATTCATCAATTGATGGCATCTTCTCAGCCAAATATTCATTTCAACTTCCCTCAGTTCCCTCCTCCACCACCATTCCACCCTTTCAACTATCCGCCTCCGCCACCACCACCATCTCATCCATTCGCGCCTCCACCACCACATGTCTACCCGCCACCGACACCGCACCACCCAGTGCATCCACCACCATACCCAGTTCCAACACCACCCTCTCCTGATAACCACCACCCAACTATCATAGTGATTGTGTTTGTGTCATTTGGCTGCCTTATGTTCCTTGCAGTGCTGGCTTTTGCTCTATGCTGCATGATCAAGAAGTGGAAGAAGAAACAAGAAACTGATATCATCCATTTTGATGAGCACAGGCATGTCACTGAAGCCATTGTGCCTGGCCCTTTTGGGGAGCAAGTAGTGGTGATATCAGTGGAAGATGATGTCCACATTGACGAAGAAATCATCAAGAATGAGGAATTTGGACACGCTTTGCATGCAAAACAATCATCAAATGCTAATGAAGTCAATGATCCTAGAAGCTTTGATCATAATCATCAGCAAAAGCTTGAAAATAAGAACTGATTGAAAGATTTGTGCGTCGTTTATCTTATCTTTCACACTTGTGGTAAAAAGATTGAGATTTGTTTCCTTCTTTCAATACTATCCTTGTAAAAAATGATGTATTCTTAACCTGTTGATGATGTATCTACTCCTAAGAATATAAACACTTGAATTTTAAGTTACAAATTTAGTATCAAACATTTAACATTAAAATAAGAATTTAGTGCCAAAAGCTTTAGAGACTAATTCGACTTATAAAACAAAAAACAAAAAGAAACGATTACATACTCTTAAAATAAAAATGTGACAAGAAGAACAAGAATTCGACAATAAAAATATTTTTATTATTTTTCTTTTATCGGAAACAGAAACCACACAATGGCAGTAGGAAAAGGACTATCATCCATTCTCTACATTCAAAATCAAACTCCAAAAACTCAGTAATTTAGACAAGGGATTACAAAAGATGTTTTTTTATTTTTGTTTTCTTTTTCTTCTTTTCCTCTAATTATTTTTTTTCACAACCAAACAGAGAACTGTCCCCTGTCAGGGACAATATCCTCACTGTAAAATCTACTCCTCCATGCGAATGATGCACCTGATGGACTCTCCTTTCAGCATCAAATCAAAAGCCTTGTTAATCTCTGAGAATGGAACTGTGTGAGTGATGAATTTCTCAAGTTCCAACTCCTGCATTATAGCCAATTAAGACATCCATTAGCAACATGAACAAAAAACATATCAATCAATGAATTCACTAAGTAAGACTACAAAAGCTTGTATCCAAATCTTACCCCTTTCATGTACTTCTCCACAACATTAGGAAGATCAGTCCTGGGTTTGTAGTTACCATAGAAGGTACCCTTGAGAGTCCTCTCATTCAAGAAGTTCATAGGATGAGTTTTGAAAGCATCATCTTTACTTGGCACACCAACAAGAACAGCAACACCCCAACCCTGAAAAGTGAAGAGAGAATACAAGTTTCAGTATATAACAACATTATAGCCACAAATAAAAAAAGATGAACAAGTTCTTATTCAATTACATCATGGACACATTCAAATGCAGAGATCATAGCCTGGATGCTGCCAGTACATTCAACAGCACGATCGACACCTCCATTGGTCATATCAGCAATTACCTGTTGAGTAACATTAACATCTTAGTCTTTCTTCCATCAAAGTCTAAATAATTGTGGAGAAACTTAGAATGAACTAACCTCTTGTACAGGTTTGTTGTGATCTTTTGGGTTCACAAATTCATTAACCCCAAACTTCTTAGCTGCCAAGTTTAGTAAAAATGAAAATACCATCAGTAATTGAATACAATTTATTCTATGTTGGGTCATCAACAAAATTTTATTCAGAAAGAATAGCATCATACCTAATTCAAATCGGCTGGAAACTAAATCAACCCCAATGATTCTTGATGCACCAGAAATCCTTGCACCTTCAGCAGCCTAAAATTTTGATTGAATGCCCTTGATCCATAGCTATAAAAACTTCAATGCAAAAGATAAGTAGAGGGTAACTTACAGCAAGACCAACAGCTCCAAGTCCGAAAACAGCAACAGAAGAACCAGGCTTTGGTTTTGCAACATTGACAGTGGCACCAAGACCTACAAACATGAAAAAGAAACTGAATTGTCAGAGAATGTGAGGAGATATACTAGTCTTGTAAGTTAGGATGAGGATGATGTTGCAAACCTGTGCAGATTCCACAGCTGAGGACACAAACTTTGTCAAGTGGTGCCTCAGGGTTGATCTTGGCAACACATCCAGCATGAACCACGGTGTATTCACTGAAGGTGGAGGTGCCAACAAAATGGTAAATTGGTTTTCCATTGATGGAGAATCTTGATTCTTGATCATGGAGCATGACACCCCTGTCAGTGTTGATCCTGAGAAGGTCACACATGTTGCTCTCCTCTGACTTGCAGTGAGGGCATTCGCCGCACTCTCCGGTGAACACAGGGAGGGCATGGTCACCTGGTTTCAGATGAGTCACTCCCTCTCCTACACTCTCCACAATCCTGTCACATTATCCATAACATTGTCCTTAATCTTCTTTGATATAATAATGTGTATATAAGAGAATCACAGGACTTAAAACAAAGAAGATTATGTTGAGGGATTCATCAGTTCTTATTTCACACAGTTTAAGAAAATGGTTGAATTCTGATTCCATAACAACTTAGAGGAGAGACATACCCTCCAGCTTCATGACCAAATATACGAGGAAACAATGGAGTCTGGCCCTGACATTGGGAAAGAGGAGAGAAACATATTAAACTCTTTGTGATGCATCAAATAACAATATCATCATATCTAGGACATATTAGGGGTTTTCGAATTTTGATATAACACTTATTCTTGATCTTGATAACATAATTTTCTTGAGAAAAAATAAATGTTGAGAAAACTAATTTGATAATAGCGAAAACAAAACTTGAGAATTGAAGAAACAATGATAATATGAGATACCTTGGCTTCCCAGAAGTAAACATCGGTATGGCAAAGAGAGGTGTAGAGGATCTTCAAACGGACTTCACCGGCCTTAGGTGGCGCAACCTCTACTTGTTCAATCACCAGTGGCTTCGCTGCCTCCCATGCAACCGCAGCTACATTACAATCAACTCCTTAGTAGTTATTTCATTCAAAACTCGAATTAAGAGTAAAGTAGTCAAGGATTACTAACTAACCTTTGCACTTGATGACTTGACCAGAAGTGTTGGACATGGCTAATTCAGTAGTAATCACAGAAAGAACAAAGAAAGACGAATCCGATTGAGTGAGATAGAGACTAGAGAGAGAAAATTAAAGTTGATTGAAATGGAAAACACTGGTTAGCTTATATATACAGTGAGAACTTTGAAATTCTTTAAACCGCTTTCTGTGTCTCTTAGTAGTTATTACCGCTGGTTTTGTTTACAAGCGGCGCCTTCAGGTTCAACGCACACAACACGAAGACACGTAACTCTGTTGCTGGTTTCTCTCTTCTTCTTTTTTTTCCCTTTTCTTTTCTCTTGTTTTCTCTACCGTCTTTTTATTTGTTCTGATTTAATTAAAGTTTTTCGTTTTTATTGCAGAACATAATATAAATCGTACCAAGTTGTTTTTAATTTTATTAATTAATATAAATTCTAAATAGTGAACTGCCCCTGTGAAAACGATGTGCCACGACAATACATACATACCCAGAATCTCGAACATACAAAAACTAGGAATACACCATCCGCGTGTAACCTTTTTTTATTTATTTTTAATTTCTTATTAACTATTTATTTACAAGTTTTATCTAAAATATGCTAATAATATCATGTCCAATCCGTTTATAAATAGGGTAATTATTTTGTTGAAGAGAAAAAAAATTGAAGAATATGAAGAGAAGAATATTTAATCATTGAATTAATGTGTGAGTATAAATTTTGACAAGATTTATAATTATTTTAATTTATTAAATTTCACTACTTATCAATCAGCTTCTTCTTTTGTCGTGTCTATCAATTATCCACTCGGATCAGAACCGTACCAATTTAATTTGTTTGAGAATTGATGGGTAATCAGCTATAAATCGGGTCCAACCAGATTATACTCAATCTTTATTGGTTTGGATATTGGTTCTGAGAGAGTCATATACCCGATTATCCTTAATATTAGTTTTAAAAAATAATAAATATGATAATATATAAATATTTTTTAGTAAATTTCATTCTAACCTGATTAACTCCTCAAATACTTATTTTAAAGACTTGTTTCTAATTAATTTTAGTGTTTATTTTTAACATTTTTTTAAAAAAATTTCAAATTTCTTTTTTATAATTCTCTTAAATTTAATGCTTATTCAGATATCCGACTATCCGAACCGAACCCACATTTAATTGGGTTGGTTCGATTCGAGTCCATATAAAAATAAAAAATCCAATAAATCTGAATCAATTACATTTTAATTAGTTCGATTCTATTTTACCCCAAATTCAAACCAATCCAACCCAACCTATGAACACCTCTCACTTCTTATAAACGTTCCTTCCTTAAAGTTTCTAAAATCGCTGACTCTGCTAAATAATTCCACAATAAAATAGGGATTATTAATTAGTAATAAGACACGACCACATTACTGAATGATAATGGTAGCATAGCCGCATAGGTAAAGAAAGATATCCAATTATAGTAGAGGAGTTGGTGGCAAAAGAGCAGGATAATATGATAGTAATTAATTAAGTATGTGGTAAATTTATGTTTACATAAAGCCTATATATGATAATTAAATATTCACAGTTCATTCTAATTTTTTTTCCCATAACATTTGAGTTATTTTTTCATAAAAAATATAAAAATAAAACATAGAATATCATAATTTTCTCCCTTTAATAGAAGTTTATTTTCTACGAAACTATGAATTTGTTATTTTTATTTTATTTTTATGCACATTTAAAATAATTATCAAAATATTTTTACAAAGAATTATATTAAATATATAAATTATTTATCTATTAGAATTACAAGACTTTTGAAGAACCATCCTCACAAAAGTTAATTCATATGACAAGAGAGCTCATCAAAATCTATTAAAACTACAAGACTCTTGTTTATGTATTAGTTTCTCAAGAATCATAATATTATCATACATAAATGGTTCTTATTTGCAGGATACAGGCTAATTTTTTTTATATGGCACATATCGTAGTGATTTGTGGTAATATATGGCCATTTGGTTGTGTATATTTGGTTAAAATGGGAATAGTTAACATTAAAGAAAAATGTTACCGGCGTTTTGAAATAAAATAATTTTTGAAATTCATGATCCTTGAGGAATCATCAATAGAGTGCAGTGAAGAAAAAGTTTAATGTTTGGTTCATGAAAAAATCTCCATTGGCGATTCAGTGTAGAAAAAATTAGGAAAAGAGAAATCTCCATTTCTAGTAATTTTAAAAGAGCAATACTACATGGCGACGAGGATTTTTTATTTTTGTCAACAATTAACCATTAACACTTAAATATCTTAATTAAAAATATGAAATTTGAATTGATGGCCATATATATGGACTAAAATTAATTCCATATGCTGGCCACCTAGCTTTTTTCATTTCAAAATAATTAAAATAATTTATACATGTTTCAATTTTGGTAATACTTAAAAGGTGAAAGTTATTTGTTGAAAATTTTTAGATAATTAAATATACAATAATGCTACACACGAAAAAACACGAAGTGATTTTCATTATAAAACTGAACCAAATTTTTATAAGAAACCTAATCAAATTTTCATGAAAATTAGAATCTTGGTGCCTAGGCCTCTAAAAATATAACCGAACTTTTGTGAAAAATAGAATCAGATTTTCATGAAAATCAGAAGCACACCTAGGCGTCGATCTTAGCGCCTAGGAGTATAAAAACAGAACTGGATTTTGTAAAAAAAAAAATAGAACTGGATTTTCATGAAAAACAGAACAGGATTTTCATGAAAATCAGAAGCACGCCTAAGCGTCCATCTTGTCGTCTAGGCAATAAAAATATAACTGAATTTCTTATTCTTCTTCTTCATTATATTGATTCTGGTTCTCCTTCTCTTTTCCCTTTCATTTCTCCTCATGCTCCTCCTTCTTTTTCTCTGTTGCTGCATCGCTGATGCCGCTGTTGTCGATGTCGCCGTCGTCGCTGCTGCCATTATCGTTGTTGTTGTTGTTGTCGTCGAAAGCAGTAGATGAAGAAAAGAGAAGAAGAATAATGAGAGGAAGAAGAAGAACAAGAAAGAAAGGACGACGTGATTGCCGCAGAGAAAGAAAAACTCGTTTTTGAAAGGCATGTGAATAAGAAGTGTTTGGTTGGACTTGGTTGACCAAATTACTGATAGAATTATTGTTAAACATATTACTCTTAAACTATTAAATTCACATTAAATTTATTATTTATAAGTTTACACCTTTAATTCTATTTCTACCTATTTAATTTTTTCCTTGTTTCTTGTTATATGGGCGTGTTTTTGCCTTTTTGTCCGGTCAAAACTAGCAAAATAGGATGTGGTTGACCAAGTGAAAACCAACAACCACATAATAAAATAAAATTGAAAAAATGAAGAAAAATACCAAATATTTATTTCACCACGTTCTTGCATCTTACAATGATTTTTTTTTGTTTGGGTAACATCTTACAATAGAATTTTTTTTTTTTTTTGTCTGTAAAGAAAAAAACACAACAAAAAATCCTTATTCAGGATAGCAATAAGAGAGCTTCAAGGTTCCAACCTGTTGGATGGGCTCCGCAAA
>JASCZI010121884.1:0-21099 GCA_036250425.1 Stylosanthes scabra | reverse complement strand
TACCACGGCGAACGGCGACGGCTGCGTTCTCCTCCTTGCTAGGGCAGACTTGAGAGAAGTCAGAAATGGGGGCTAGGGTTCTTGGATGCAATGGGGCTCGAGAGAGAGAGAGAGATCGAGGCCCTGTTTCAATTTTGTGCTTGTTTTTTTTTTTTTTCTTTTTAAATTGAAAAACGACGCCGTATGCAAATTTTTTAAGAACCGGCCGGGTCGCGGTCCGGTCCAACCTCCCGGTTCTCGGCCGGTTCACCGGTTCTCCAGCGGTTTGATGACTTTCAGTTTTGCAGTGTAAGCCGAGCCGGACTCCTTACCGGTCCGACCATCCGGTCCGGTCCGATTTTCGGAACATTGGTTATAACTGAAACCAAATCAAAGTGTTCTACAATATAAATCGCACTACAACATTACACTTCCCTAGAAAACACTAAAAAGCAATTAAATTACCAAATTCCGAATTCATGGAAACTGATCTCAAAGAAATCATATTATCCTTTTTAATTAGTTAAAAATTTGCATGTCTTTTTAGAAGTGGATATGCCTTTTAAGAGTCTTTAAGGTTCTAACACCAAACTTCCCTGAAACTGAAAGTTAACACACTTAAAAATTCCCATAGAATTATGGTGGAAATGACAGATTACCTAAAAAATACATGTATATGCACCATGTATATACATTTAGGGTTTAGGGTTTACTGGTTAGGAGTTCTAGGCTTTCTTGTACGATCGAAAAATGAGATTGTAACATATTGCAGCGAAAAAATAACAAGTATTGAGCATTGTGAACAAAAGGTGACAATTATAATCCAATGAATATCATAGAATTCCTGAACACCAGCCATGATGCCATAACCATATGAAACTCCTATACATTTATCTAAACTTGAGCGGGCTGAAGTGTGGATGAAAAAAAAAAACTTGAGCCTTTGGATTTATATTACAAATGGGACGAAAATTGTTATGTGCACACAGAGAGAGAGCCAGAATGCTTATAGGCAGTAACTTGGATAGGAGGCAAAGCAGAGGCACGAGCGGCGAGGCAAGCTGGCAGGGGCGGTTGAGCACGAACAGCAGCGCGGAGAGAAGATGGCAGGGGTTGAGCCTCGAGGCTCGAGCTCCAAGAAGGTGAATGAAAATGGTGAGCCTGAGCTCTAATTTCATTTTACAAGGTTAAATTTGGAATTTAATATCTTGAACGAGGGTATTTTTGTAAATAAATGTTGCTAAAGTTTATCTACAAAATTTACGATCAACAAACAATCATGGCAGATTGGCACCACCATTTTTCAAATTTCAACCAAACACAAACAAAACTCAAATCCAAATTATTTTAACATGTATTAAATAAAAAAATGTTCAATCTAAATTATAATCCCGATGGATTGTACAATATTCACGTTTTATAAAAACGATGATTAGAAGATTAAAATTATACAAAAATTAGTATCTCAACTCTAACATTTGTCATTCAACATGTATCTTTTTTCCCAAGGTATCCCCAGCCTGACAGGCCAAGGACTAATCCTCTGCGGATCTGAGCTCTATTTAAGGGTTTGCCGCTGGCCAACGGATTGCTGCATGCACAAGGCGAAATTCAAACCCCTGACACTTACTTAAGCGAACTAGTAAGCTAATCATTAGACCATCCCAAGTTGGTTATTCAACATGTATTTTATGAGTGTATTGTTGGGTTGGGTTCTCTCCTATGTGAGGCCCAAGCCCAACACTTTTAGGGTGTCTCACACCCACTTGAAACACAACACATCAGATTTTGTGTGGTTTTTTTGAGAAAGAGTGCAGCCACTTGAGGGAAGAAGAGAAAGAGTTCATTTTCGTTTTTTGGTACAGCAGCATTTTCAATCACCAGCTTCTCACTCGTTCACCATTGGATCGGCTTGAAATTTGTATAGTATATTCGCCTCATCTGGTTCTTCATTTTGAACGGTGGAGATTTTGATTGGATCTCTGTGGAGGGAGAAATTGAGCTCGAACAGAAGCTCATGTTTTGGGTATTTTATCTTCTTCATTCTCAATTTTGTAACGATTGTTGTTTGGTGCTTTGGATGGTTGTATGCACAAGTTGTGTTATATTTTGTGACTCTTTTGTACCTCATATTTGATTATAGTGGAGCTATTTCATTGGTCTGAACGACCCGTGGTTTTTACTTCTCACATTGAGGAAGTTTTCCACGCTAAAAATCTTGGTGTGTGCTTGTTGTTGATTTGGTTGATTCATTTGCCTTGATTGCTGCTGTCATAGAGTGTTAGAATTACTTAAATATTGTTCTTGTGTTGGATATTTGTGCCGCTTACGCTGCGTGGCTCTATCATACTGGCATCAGAGCTCTTTGGTTATTTTTCTGGGCTTGTGATTTTGTGAACAATGGATTTCAACTCTAACACTAATACTACTCGGATGGTCACTCTTAATGGTCCCAATTATGATTTGTGGAAGTCTAAAATGGAAGATTTGCTTTATGTCAAGAATTTTCATCAACCAGTTTTTGCTACCGAGAAGCCTGATGATAAGTCTGATGATGATTGGACTTTGTTGCATAGACAATTCTGTGGGTATATTAGGCAGTGGGTTAACGATAATGTGTTTAACCATATTATTAGGGAGACACGTGCTCAGACCCTTTAGACTGGGAAAAATAAGATGTTTTTGGTCAAGCAGTTGCTGGCTTTGAAGTATGCAGATGGGACTTCGATGACAGATCACTTGAATACTTTCCAGGGAATTATGAATCAGCTATTTTCCATGGGTATCAAGTTTGATGAAGAGGTTCAAGGGTTGTTACTTCTTGGCTCCCTACTAGATTCTTGGGAAGTTCTCAGAATTTCATTGTCCAATTTTGCTCCTGATGGTGTTATCTCTATGGATCTTGCCAAGAGCAGTGTTTTGAATGAAGAAATGAGAAGAAAGTCTCAAGGTGCGCCGTCTACATCTTATATGTTTTGGTTTCTGAATCTAGAGGGAGGAACAAAGCAGAAGCAAGTCTCGTGGGAAGTTTAAGAATCTTGAGTGTCATCATTGTGGTCTAAAGAGGCACGTGAAGAAGTTTTGTTGGCAGTTGAAGAAAGAAAAAGCAAAGAAAAATAAAGGCAAGAACACAAGTAAAGATGATGATGATGGCAATGAAGACAAGGTAAATATAACTCGTGATGATTTTCTTCTTGTTGAGGAGTTTGAATCTGTTAACCTTGTTGATAATAGCATTATTTGGGTGATTGATAGTGGTGCTTCTATTCACGTTACATCTAGGAGGGATTTATTTATTTCGTATACTCTTGGTGATTTTGGTGATGTGAAAATGGCTCATGAAGGTGTTGCAAAGTGTGCTGGTGTTGGACAGGTTTGTTTAGAAACCTCCAATGGTACCAAGTTGATTTTGAAGCATGTGAAGCATGTTCCGGATATTCAGTTGAACTTACTTTCTGTTGGTAAGTTGGCTGATGAAGACTATGATAGCTCATTCTCTCGGAAGAGTTAGAAGCTCACCAAGGGTTCCATGGTTGTTGCTAGAGGTACACGACACTCTACTCTTTATTTAACTCAAGCAAAAGTTGTGAAAGATGTTAATGTTGCTGAGTTTGTTGATGGAACTGGTTTATGGCATAAGAGGTTATGTCACATGAGTGAGAAGGGCATGAATGTCTTATCCAAGAAGAATTTGTTATCCGGTTGTAAGGTTGCTTTGCAAAAGTGCAATCACATCTTTGCTGGGAAACAGAACAGAGTTTCTTTCAAGAGTCATCCACCTTTAAGGAAGCCGGAGATACTTGACTTGGTGCATTCTGATGTTTGCCCGATGAAGACGAGAACACTTGGTGGGTCTATTTATTTTATAACCTTCATTGCTGATCACTCTAGGAAGATGTGGGTTTATACCTTGAAGACCAAAGATCAAGTTTTGAATGTGTTTAAGCAATTTCAAGTTTCGGTTGAAAGAGAAATTAGGAAGAAGTTGAAAAGCATTCGTACTGACAATGGTGGTGAGTACCTAGGTCCGTTTGATTATTATTGCAAAGAGCATGGTATACGACATCAAAAGACTTCTCCGGAGACTCCTCAGTTGAATGGCTTGGCTGAAAGGATGAACAGGACATTGATTGAAAGTGTTAGGTGCTTGTTATCACAATCTGGATTGCCGAAATCCTTTTGGGGTAAAGCTTTGAGCACTGTTGTTCATGTTTTGAACCGAACACCATGTGTCCCCTTGGAGTATGAAGTGCCAGAGAAGATGTGGTCAGATAAAGATGTTTCTTATGATCACTTAAGAGTCTTTAGTTGTAAAGCTTTTGTTCATATTCCAAAAGATGAGAAGTCTAAGCTTGATGTTAAGACTAGGCAATGCATTTTTATTGACTATGGCATTGATGAGTTTGGGTATAGGTTTTATGATCCTATTACCAAGAAGGTGATTCGTAGTAGAGATGTTGTTTTTGTTGAAGAACAAATATTGAAGGATATTGATAATACAGATAAGTCAATTGTTGATGATTTTTCTAAATTAGATATTACTCTCACTATGCCTATGACGGAAGGTGGTAGAGTTGAAGTGCAAAATAATGAGCATGATATAAGTGCAGGTGAAGATGTGATAGTTGATCCCACACATGATGAAGTTGGTGATGATGTTCATGATGAAGAACCAACTTTGGAAATTCTTGCAAATCCACTCAGGAGGTCTACAAGAGAAAGGAAGCCTTCATCAAACATGAGTTTGTCTTGTTAACTGATGGGGAGAACCTGAATGCTATGGAGAAGCCATTGGGGATGGAAGCAAAGCTCGATGGCTTGAGGCTATGCAAGAATAAATGAAGTCTTTGCTTGAGAATGATACCTATGAGTTGGTGAAAGTACCTAAGGGCATGAAAGCCTTGAAGAACAAGTGGGTATTCAGAATCAAGAATGAAGAACATAGTTCTAATCCTTGCTATAAAGCTAGATTGGTTGTTAAAGGATTTAGCTAGAGAAAATGTGTTGATTATGAGGAGATTTTTTTTCCTGTTGTGAAGATGTCATCCATTCATGTTGTGCTTAGTTTAGCAGCTTCTTTAGATTTGGCGATTGAGCAAATGGATGTGAAGACAACTTTTCTTCATGGTGACTTAGACAAGGAGATCTACATGGAACAACTGGAGAGTTTTGTTGTTAAAGGGAAGGAAGACTTCATGTGTAAGTTGAAGAAGAGTCTTTATGGGTTGACGCAAGCTCTAAGACAGTGGTACAAGAAGTTTGAATCTGTTATAGGGGAGCATGGCTACCACAAGACTACTTCAGATCATTGTGTATTTGTAAAAAAAGTTTTCTGATGATGATTTTATTATTCTTTTGCTTTATGTGGATGATATGTTGATTGTTGGCAGGGATATTTCCAGGATTAATGAGTTGAAGAAACAATTGAGCAAGTTTTTTGCTATGAAGGACTTTGGTCCTGCCAAGCAGATTTTGGGCATGTCAATTACTCGTTATAGAAATTCCAGAAAACTTTATTTGTCACAAGAGAGGTACATAAAGAAGGTGCTTCAAAGGTTTGGCATGAATGATGCCAATTATGTTGCTAGTCCTCTTGCTCCTCATTTCAAGTTGAGTGCGAAGTAGCGTCCAACCACTGACAAGGAGAAATAGGAAATGGATGAAGTTCCTTATGCTTCAGCTATTGGAAGCTTGATGTATGTTTTGGTGTGCACTAGACCAGACATTGCTCATGCGGTTGGTATTGTGAGTTGTTTTCTCTCAAATTCAGGTAAAGAATATTGGAATTCTGTTAAATGGATTTTGAAATATCTCAAAGGTACAACTAACTTGAGTTTGAGTTTTAGTGATGAGAAACCTTTGCTAGTTGGCTTTACTGATGCAAACATGGCATGAGATGTTGATTCTCAAAATTCTACCTGGTTATTTGGTCAAGTTTGCAGGGGGAGCTATTTCATGGCAGTCAAGGCTACAGAAGTGTGTTGCACTTTCTACCACAGAGGCGGAGTTTATTGCAGTAACTGAAGCGTGTAAAGAGTTGTTGTGGATGAAAAAACTCTTCAGAGAACTTAGTTTCAAGCAAGATCATTATGTGTTATTTTGTGACAGTCAAAGTGCGATTCATCTTGCTAAGAACTCCACTTTTCATGCAAGGTCTAAGCACATTGATGTTAGGTATCATTGGATACGAGATGTGTTGAATTCCAAGTTGTTGGAATTTGAGAAAGTTCACACTGGCGATAATGGTGCTGATATGATGACAAAGGTGTTCTCAAGAGGAAAGCTTGAGACGTGTTGTTTGATCGCCGGAATGACGATGGCCTCCACCTAGTCGAGAAGGGGGAGATTTGTTGGGTTGGGTTCTCTCCTATGTGAGGCCCAAGCCCAACATTTTTAGGGTGTCTCACACCCATTTGAAACACAACATATCAGATTTTGTGAGGTTTTTTGTGAGAGAGTGCAGCAATTTGTAGGAAGAATAGAAACATTTCAGTTTCTCACTCGTTCACCGTTGGATCGGCTTGAAATTTGGACAGTATGTTCGTCTCATCTGGTTCTTTATTTTGAACGGTGGAGATTTTGATTGGAGCTCTGTGGAAGGAGAAATTGAGCTCGAACAGAAGCCCCTGTTTTGGATATTTTATCTTCTTCATTCTCAATTTTGTAACCATTGTTATTTGGTGCTTTGGCTGGTTGTATGCACAAGTTGTGCTATATTTTGTGAATCTCTCGTACCTCATATTTGATTATAGTGAAGCTATTTCATTGGTATAGACGATACGTGGTTTTTACTTCTTACATTGAGGAGGTTTTTCACGCTAAAAATCTTGATGTGTGCTTGTTGTTGATTTGATTGATTCATTTGCCTTGATTGCTGCTACCATAAGGTGTTAGAATTACTTGAATATTGTGCTTATGTTGGATATTTATGTCAGTTCCGTTGCGTGAGTCTATCTGTGTCCTTCATCAAATTGTGTATATCATTATCAGCAAACAAAACTGTTCAAATTCCTTGGTATAGTACCTGTGAATCTGTGATAGTGTGGTTGTAGGTGTGGTCCCAATACTTCCTAGGTTGTCTTCTCCTCACGACTTGCCAATCTCCAATGAAATGTGCAATCTTCTTTTTTTGGTAATCATAAAATGTGCATTTTGCATTCAGAACTGAAGAGGGTAGAGTGATTAACCGAATTGGATATTAGTCCAGCAAATTGAATATAGTTGTGTTGAAGACTTAAAACAAAGAAAGCAAAAGTTGAGAGGAGCCCAAGTCCAAGTAGAGAGGCCCATTTTGCAACATTTATGAATGAGATCTGATCCCCATAATCACGGAATTCATTCTAACAAACACTTGCTTATACATTTAATTCGGTCACTTCTTTTTTATTCATTCTCTCCTTTAATTAATAATAATTTAATAATAATTTTACGAGTTTTTGCCAAATGATTTATTTCTATACTAAATATAAAATAATTTTAGTATCAAATAGAATTTTATTTAGGTGTATTTTTTATACTATTTTACACCGAAATAATATTTTATTTAGCATAAAAATAAACCACTTGATTGCACTTAATTGGTCAAAATCACTTGTTCAAATAACATTACCCATAATTTAATTACTATCATTTGCATATTCACATTTATGACAAATTAATTATAACATCATCATTTTAAATTAATTAATTTATTTGCGTGTGTACAGCTATCTTATCTTTATTAATCATTTTATTTTATTTACTTATTCTCTTTTTATTTTTTATTTTGCAGAGTTGTATAAATGCTCAAGAACCACGTGACCATGATTTATATTGGTTATCCCTCTTAGCTAGCAATCTAATACATTTAACCAGTTGACCAATATGTTACTTTTAGTCCAATACTCTTAAATATTTATAGCTAATAATTGGACAAAAATAATAAATTATACTTGACCCATAGCATTATTCATGTACTATTATGTTACCTAATTTTTTAAAATATATATATTTTGGACTGAAGAAAATATTGATTTCTACAATAAAAGTCAAATATATATATGTGTTTTTTTTAATACATTTTTAATATATATTTTTATTCTAACATTATTTTATATAAATGATTGATTTGAATATAAGTTTTTTTAATACATAAGGATGATTGCTGAATAAAATAACTATAAGCAATTCAATTTTTAAAATAAACATGATACATGTAAAAAAAATTATATTCAATCATATAATTTGTGTACAAAAATTTAGCCAAAAGCGTGTCAAATATAGCTAATTTTTAGCTAACCATAATAGTTATAAACGTTATTAAAATTCATATTAAATACAAATTGAATAACGATTGAGAATTAAGGTTTTTTTTTTATTTTAATTGAGAAAGGATTATCCTTAAATAAAATAACTATAAACCTAAGTGAGTAACGTGAAAATAGGGGCAAAGAGTCAAAGCCTTTAAGAGTGACACGAGAAGCAGTTTTTGTATTTCAGAATTCAGAGTTCATATTTCACACAATACTCTGCTCTTCTATTTCATGTGCTCCTCCTGCTGCTGCTGTTAGAGTTTTCTGCCACCCGTATTTGGGAATCTTCCAAGCTCTTTTTTTCAGGTAAATATTCAATATTTTCAATCAAGTTAAGAATTTTTTATATACATATTTTTAAAATAAAAAAAATGTGTGATCAACTGTTCGATAAGATTTATACAATTTTGTAAAGTTTCCTATCTGCAGAAACCGAAACAAACTTTCCTTAATAATTGATGAACATCATTATATTGATATATATTATCTGGTTTTTGGTGATCTTGAATTATATATATGTATGAAATTATTGAATTTGAGAGCTAAATCAATTTACAATTCAATCGTTTATTTTTTGTTTGAAAACTACATGTAGTTTTGCTGATAAATTTTGTGCCATTGTGATGATGAGATTTATTTGAGCAATTTTGGTTTCTTCATCAAATAAAACTACGGTGTATTTTTTTCAGAAAAAAAGTAATGGAGAAGTATACACATAACAAATTAAAGATCAATCATTAAACTTTTTCTTTCATGAAAAAAAAAAATATTGAGAATTGTATTTAACTAAGGATATTATTGTCTACATATATTTTTTTCAAATTTCATATTTAAAAATCTGTTAAGGGTTTGTTAATTTTTCATTAATTCATTACTTTTAAATTTTTTTTTTTACTTTCAATTATTACTTTAAAATAGGGAGAGAATAAAATTTTCTCTCAAACGTCTTTGTGTTTTTGGTATGATTAGTAGTATACTCTAGTGATGATTATAAAATCTTGAATAATATTAGATGTATTACTTATTGAACTTTTGAATATAAATGGAAGGAATGTTCATTGGTTTTGTTTCATAAAACTTTTCATAGAATTTTTTTTTAAAGTTAGGGAATAATTGTAAGTAGTTATCATTTACTTTTTTGTTTTTAAAATAATTTTAAATTTCAAAAATATATAGATATTATATAATATAAAATGATGAATCTATCTGTTAATTTTTGAATCATTTCTCATTATTCAATTTTAATATTTAATATTCAATTTCAACGGGTTCCCGTTTTCAAAGCCATGTGAAACTCAAATAAAGAAACTGTTGCTTCTTTGCTGGGTTTTTGATCAGTCGTTGACTTAACACTACGAAATGATTCTCTTCAAAATTTTAATTTTGTTTTTTCATGTGATCATTGTTTAGTTTGTATTTCTAATATTTTGGATGTCATTTATTTTTAAAATTTTATAAAATTGAGCAATATAATGTTACATGATCAATTAATTTTTTTTCAATATTTTAAATACTAAATATTAAATTCTAAATTTAAATTTTAATAATAAAAAATAAGATATTAGCCTAAAATATTGACCAATATTCAAAAAAAAAAAAAAAAAAAGACTCCTGACCCTTCTCTTTAAACTTAGTCAACTAAAAAAACTTGTCTTGAGTCTTGACAAGGTGACAATCCATATATTATTTCAATGCTTTCATTTTCTTTATGGAAACATTACCTTAATACGTTTACTTATTATGTGTGGTTAAACATGACTCTCTCTCTTACTCTTTAGCATACAAAGGATTATATCAATATCATCCTTCCCCAATTATTAAAAACTATTTATGGAGAAAAAGCACAAAAATAGAAGACTTTGACAAATAAGTGTTTACTTTTGTGGTTCTCACAATTGTATGACTTTTCAACTCTACAAGCTTGTATTTATTCATTTAATTTCCATTCCAAATAAAAGCAAGAGTAATTATAGTAGCTTCACTAAAAACAGTGCCTCAAGCCAATCTTAGCAAAAAATTAAATGTTATATAAGAATTAAAAGAATTAAAAGTTTTCTAATTATAGCTAATTTATAATTAATTTATTTTTAAAAAATTTCAGATAGAATATTTTAGTCATCAATCAATTTTTATTATCTAGAAATTCATAGAGAATTATATTCTTTTGTTGGATAGAGGAATTAATCTGTCCGAAAAGTAATATTATTAAGAATTTCTAAAGAATAAAAATTTGTTAAGTACAAAAATATCCCATCCAAAATTCTTCAACTTATTTCAAGGATTTTAATAGAAGGTTTCAATTCAACTTACAAATTATATGGCTACCCTTTTTCGTATTTATAATTTTTCTTGATATTTTTTTGAAGTGGAAGAGGGAAAGCTAATATATAAAGCAGGAGAAACTAATAAGGTTTGGTAATTTTAATTGCAAAACAGAAGCAAAAGAAAAAGAGATGGTTTCTGAGAAGGAAGTAAGTGGTGATGGTTCAGTATCTGCAACAACAATAAGCGCAAAGCAAAAGCAGCTTGATGAATGGCTTCCCATAACTGCTTCTAGACATGCAAAATGGTGGTATTCTGCTTTCCACAACCTCACAGCCATGGTTGGTGCTGGAGTTCTTAGTCTTCCTTATGCCATGTCACATATGGGATGGTAAGCATACTAGTCTTTATTTTTTCATTCTTTTTAGAGGTTATTAATGTAAAAAATAATGGTAATATTTACTTTTTCATTCTTTTATATGATTATTTATGCTATTATTAATATAGAAATAATTTTTTTTATTAGTGTACAATTGAATATACATATAAAATGTGTTATAAATAATTTTTTTATGCATGTTATTTTTATTAACCTAAAAAGTTTGTTTTTGGACTTATATTGATGTTAGCAAGATCTTTCAATCCGTATTATAAAACATTTTTTTTGTTTAATGTAAATTATACTAAATACATGATTTTTTTTAATTAAGATGCTTAGTGAGTATGAAATTTTTCTTCCAACCACAAAAAATAACTCGTATTTCCAGTTAGAAATTCATTATTACGTTGTTATGTTATATACTTAACCTTAACGATCGTAATATTTTAAAAGATATTTTACTTTATATATTTTTTGTCCTTGTGTTAATTCTGTCCAAAACTTTAAATACTAAATTGATTAAAACCATCTAGGAATATTTTTAAAACAAATTGAAAACGTTAATGATAAAATTAATCGAAATTAAACATATTTTACTTTGTATATTTATTTAAAGCGAAACTAAAGAAGAACTTTTCTTTTTTGTTTTAAAAAAAAAATAAAAAACAGGGGACCGGGTGTTACAGTGATGATCCTGTCATGGATCATTACACTATACACACTATACCAAATGGTTGAGATGCATGAACTGGTGCCTGGTGGGAAGAGACATGACAGGTATCATGAGTTGGGACAAGCAGCCTTTGGTGAAAAGCTTGGTCTATGGATCGTGGTTCCTCAACAACTGCTAGTTGAGGTTGGCACCTGCATTGTTTACATGGTGACTGGAGGCAAGTCATTGAAGAAGGTTCATGAAACATTTTGCTCTGATTGCAAGGAAATTAGGACCACTTATTGGATCATTGTATTTGCTTCCGTCAACTTTGTTCTTGCTCAGTTCCCCAACTTCAATTCCATTTCTGCTATCTCTGCTGGTGCTGCTGCCATGTCTCTCACGTAAGTATTTCATTTCATCTCTCAGATAGATAAAGTGATGAGAAACTAGAATGCTTAATCTATATTCAAATTAAAATAATAAAACTCGCATGATAAAAATTATAAATTTATTATTGGTGATTAATCCTTCATTCTAGAAACGATCCAAATTTCCTTTTGAAAACAATTTTTCGATAAACACAATAACTTTTTCTTAAACAAATTAGGCACTAAAGTTGTATTATTATTTTTAAATAAAGAATTTTATAAACTTCACAAATCTTCTAAAAGATATAATTATGCAAATACAAAAATTGGTCATTATATATTTATATATTATTTTATATATTTTTCTAATAAATTAATTTGTCGTTAGAATAATCAAACTTATCCTACTAGAATAATAAATATTTTTCAATAGCATAATTAAACTTTTTTCATAAACACCAAATATGAAATATGTATAAATAATTGATTGCTATCCTTTTTAATCTATACCACATAGTTTATTAGATATAAATTCATGAAAATAAAAACTTTTATAACTATTAGAATTACATCCAAAAAGATCCTTAAAAATAACTCCAAAACATGAAACACAACACATACAATATTTAATAATTTGACTAAAGTAAGCAATTGTCAATTAAATTATAAGTCTTTAACGAAAGAGTAGTTGATGTGATAAACATAAATTATTTATGATTTATCATTTTATCAAATTAGTAAAATTTTAGAAAAAGAGTTTCTCATTTTCATTTTTAGAATTAGATTTTTTATCAACATTTTATGAATAAATAACCATTTTGACCCCTTAAACATTATAATTTAACACCGAAACATTATGATTTTGATAGAATAAATTCTATAAGATTTATATAGGTCAAAATGATTTTTCGAAAATATATTTTGTTTGACAAAATGAATAAAACGTTTAACCAATTTACTTATATATTTAGAGACGTTTGGTTCATTTTGTCAAACAGAATATATCTTTAGAACCATTTTGTCATTTGCGTCTTTTAAAATATGGGGAAAATCTTAATCTTTAATTTCTGGCTACAAAACGGGTATGCCATTTCACTTTGAGCAGTTACTCAACCATTGCTTGGGGAGCTTCCATCAAGAAAGGGGTTGCACCAGACATAGACTACAACATAAAGATGAAAAGCACCAGTGATGGTGTCTTCAATTTCTTGTCGGCGTTGGGAGATGTGGCTTTTGCATATGCCGGACACAATGTGGTGCTTGAAATCCAAGCAACAATGCCTTCAAGTGCAGAGAAACCTTCAAAGATACCAATGTGGAGAGGGTGTGTTTGGGCATACATTGGAGTTGCAATATGTTACTTCCCTGTTGCATTTATTGGGTATTACTTTTTTGGGAACACTGTTGATGACAACATCCTCATCACACTTCAGCGCCCTGCTTGGCTTGTTGGCATAGCTAACTTGTTTGTTGTCATTCATGTTATTGGAGGCTATCAGGTCAGTTTTCAATTAACATTTATCAGGGTGAATTAGCCTAACTTTTTACTCTAGTTTTTATGGCTATCCTCTTAACTTATTTATTTTAGAGTTAATTACCAAAAATTTCTTTTACCTAAAGATAACAAAAATATTTCTAACGAATCAACCTTTTTGGGACATTTTTGTCCTTCACATATTTTAGGGTTATTTTTCTTAGTGCCAGAATTTTTTAGGAATATTTTTTGTTGTTAACTTATTATTTAATTTCTTCTCTGTCTTTATAATTTTTGTAAACGAGGGATAGTTAAATCTCTTCGTACTGGATTTAAAATCATCGCTAAAGGGATCTAGTTGTCTCATTGTTTACAAAGGTCATGAACTTATTTATAATTTAATTTGGTTGGAGATTTATTTATCTTGGTGATTAAAATATTAATAACTTGTTTATTTGTCATTTCACTAGTTTTAAAGTTAAATTACTCTATTAATTCTTATAAAGGAATTCATACATGAAGAAACAAGATCAAGGTTTATAACCCCTATGACCAATTTTTGTTTCACAGGTATTTGCAATGCCAGTGTTTGACATGATTGAAACCTACTTGGTTACACGCTTGAACTTCTCTCCTTCTTTTATCCTCAGATTCACAACTCGCGTTCTATATGTTGGTATGTTTTTATTACTTTTATTATTATTATTCATTTATCACTTGATTTAGGAGTGGCTCTTATTTTATGTGAATTTGGTCAAATAAAGATTGATGCAAGTTCAAAAACAACTTGATAGAGTTAAATTCAAGATTGCAAGCAGAATGTGATGATGCATATGATCATAGTATAATCTCTTTGTATAAATGTAATCTTTATACTATATAAAATAGTATTATATAGACTTCTCTAAATATTTTAGGAATTGCATTTTTTCACTACATAATTATATTCTTTATGTTATTTTTCTAAATTACTTGGTTTAATTTCATTTATTTTTCATTTGTAAATTTCAGGTCTGTTATTCTATTGGGTTTTAGCAACATGTCCCTAATTTTTCTAATTCTTTTATTGCAGGAACTACAATGTTCATAGGAATTTGCATCCCATTTTTTGGGTCTCTTCTTGGATTTCTTGGTGGATTTGCTTTTGCCCCAACCTCTTACTATGTAAGCACTATATACATTACTTATTAAGTTTTAAGTGTTTGTGAAATATAATTTAGGAGAATAATTTCATAAATATTAATCATCCAACCCACTATACATACACATGCATAATTGGTATTATTTTATGCCTTCTTGCAGCTTCCATGCATCATATGGCTTAAGCTCAAAAAGCCTAAAAAATATGGCTTGACTTGGACCATCAACTGGGTAAGTTCATTTGTATTCAATATGGCAAATTATTAAAATGTGTTTGGTTTACATTTTAATTTAAAAAATTGTAAGAAAGAAAAATAGAATTTTATTATTTTCACTATTTTTTATTTTACTTTACAAAATTCTAAAAACCTAAAATACTGAATATGAAAACGCAACTTAAATGCAATTTTATCGAGTACGCCAGCTAATTTTGTTCCTCCATGAATTTCAGATTTGCATTATTATTGGGATATTGATAATGGCACTATCTCCTATTGGTGCTTTGAGGAATATCATTATCTCAGCCAAGAACTACAAGTTTTTCTCATGAGCTTTTAACGAATCATTACTCTGTTATTCGGAGTTAATTGAAAAGAGAATGCAAGCAACGTGCATACATGAACTCTTGCTGATGAATATTTTATTTTATTTTATTTTTTCTTTACGAAATATACAAGACAATGCATTGAGTTTCCTAGCCTTGTAAAAAGTTGCTTTATAAATTTATGGTCTAGCTTTTAATTTTAATTTGCAGGCTTTTATTTTGCCTTATAATCAGGTGCACATATATCACAGAGTGTTTATTAGACACCATCAAAGGGCTTTGATGAATTTATTAATATTGGTGTACTCGAATATTTAGTTCTTCTAAAATTTGGAAGGTAAAAAGAAAAAGAAAGAAAGAAAATGTGATGCATCAATTTTACTTGAGTAATTTTTCAGGATTAGGTAGCCCTTTCAAAAAAAAAAAAAAAAGGCTATTGGTAACCCTTCCAAAGTTAATTACAAAATATACCCTGTGCATATTTTTTAATATTCAAAAGTTACCCTTCAATTCTTTGTAATTGTTTTAAGTCATTTTATCTGTTTTTCTTCCATACGCGCTTACTCTTTCATTGTCAAAGCTTACACTACTCATTTTTTTCAATATCAATTTATTATCATGGTTCTTACTTGTCACTTCTGTTACAAAAAATGGAAACTAACATCTTGTAAATAATTTAACAATCACATGAAGAAAGATTGCATAAAAGAAAAAGAGAAATCTAACATTTTTCTCAATTATGACATCTATGATGAATCTCCTAAACACATGCACACACAAAGGCAAGTCTTGGTTGTGATTGTTTGTGAAAGATTGTATTTTTTTTTTTTTTTTTAAATCTAGAATAGAAGCAAGGGTCTGTTGTTATATACTTGTTGGTAATGCTTAGGGTTTTTTTTCCCTCTTTTAGTCTTGATTGTTTAAGTTAAGGATGTATTTGGCAAAGCTTTTGTCAAAATTTCAAAGAAGAAGGTATAATGGATGAATTATGGGATGAAGTTGCCAAAGCAAGATAATGAGAGAGAGAGTAAAGATTGGTTGTTAGTCTTGTTCACAAAAAAATTGGAAACCAAAAATGAAAAATAGTATAAATAAAAGGTACTTTTTTAATATTGAAAAATATGTACGGGTACATTTTATAGTTAATTTTAGAAAGGTTATGGGTAGCCCTCTTCTTGAGAGGGTTACCAAATCCTAAGCCATTTTTCAAATTTAGTTTGCACTTTTCTTTGAGAAGCAATTACCCATGCCCCTGTCTCTCTAGTATTGCCATCAACTAAGTGAAACCAGAATCCAATATAATCATTTTCCCAATTGAAGACCCCTTAAAATTTTCGACTTCCAATAGGTTAGGTTAGAAGGCAAGATTTGAACGGCTAACACTTATTTAAGTAGACAAATGAGCCAATCACTCAATTAACTCAAATTTATTGATAGTATTTTAAAGTAGTTTTTTTTATTAGAGCCTGTATGATTAATGTTTAATAAACTAAGGTAAGTCTTAATTTTCATCCACTGATAATCTAATTGTTGGGATAGTAAATTTTGTTTGCTTAGAAAGTAGTGGAAAAATGACTTGTTTAGAAAGCGCATCGAGTATTTTATGGTATCAAGTTTTTTATTATTTTTATTCATTAATCTTAAATTAATGTTAATTATAACATATTTTATGATTAAGATCAACCGATAAACACATCGAAACAACTGATATAAAGAAATACTTGATAGGCTTCACATAATTTGTATTATTGTCTCAATAAAAATAAAAATTAACATTTTCAGTAAGGAAAAATTATTGTTTTTTTTTTTTTTTGTTTACGACAAAATAGTTTAAAATATACGAAAAAGAAAAGAAGTATAGCAATTTATCAGACAATAACCTAAGGCCAATACATGTCTGTGTTTGGAACATGAAAAGTATGTTCATGTTTCTTGAACCCTTCTGTTCTGTTCTTATTCACCGGAAAGAGGTCATCTTTAAGTGCAAGTGCTCGACGAAGGCTTCAAAGAGGACAGATTCCGGCGATCAAAATTTGGAATGGCGGAGGGTGGACCTGCAAGGTCACTCGACGCTCAAGTCAATAAAATGTGTGAGAGAGAATTAACTATGAGAGGAAGAGAAAAACATACCTTGACTTGAGACCAAGTTTATTATTTATAGGCCCTTGTGTGGGTTGTTACTTGTTACTGATTTTAAGGGTCGTTGGAGTGAGGGAATCAAATTCCTTTTTTTTTTGGAGTGTGAGGTCGTTCGGCTAACTTCATTTTTATCTGATCCTTTTTGTTTGTTATAGATTTAAATTTAATTCAATTTAATTCAAATAAGGTTTGTTAAAGGATTTTATCCTTTCGGTTATAATGTTTACTAGGTGTTTAAATGGGTTAGTTATTTGGGCTGATATATGAACATGGGCTGTTATATCCAGATATGGGCTCTTTTATAATGGGTCATATCATAGCCCCCGAACTTGGCCTGTTTCATTATCAGGTTGAGCTTTTATAGAATCTGGCTTAGTCGTAATGGGCATAATCAGCCCCAAGATTAAAGTGATAATAAAAAAGGATCAAGATTGAAGTGTATTTAACACCAGCGTCTATTGCCAAATGGGCTGGTTTGTGAGGGGTGAAGCCCCGAAGCACAATCGACTTTAGATGTTGGATGAGAAGAAACAAAAAGGAGACAAAATTAAATTGATAGTGGGTGGTGGTTTTGAAGTGACAACTACTTAATTACTGCAGATACTTTTTTACACGTTCTGCGAGATGGTGTATTGACCGTTTGATATAAGGAGATCGTGTATTGTATGGATGGCTTGGATTGATTTTTTAATAGGACATTTGCTTTCTGTTATTCAATTCAAATTTTGGTTTAGTGAGAGAGCAAAGAAACGTTCCATTTTTGTAAATCTGGAAAGAAAAGCAAAGATGAGTTTGGAACCGAGGATTTCTTTGATCATATCTTCTTTCTTGGTATTGAATTATGTGTACTCTTCAAACCTAGGAGTTGGTTGGAAACTCTTTTCGGAATCTCGGTTGTTGCCATTTGAGTGCTGCTTGTTTGACTTGTTGTCATTTTTGTTGTTGTTGGGCTTTGCTGAATTCCTTGCTTGGCGAAGCTCCTCTATCTCCATTTGTCCCTGTGCCTTTTCTCTGAATTTGGCCAAGGTCTTTGGTTTGTTAACAGCTATGATCTCTTGGGATTTGCCCGGCCTAAGCCCACCTTTTATAGCATGGAGGTGGACGTCAGTGATGAGGTTTGGGATTTCCATGGCCACTTTGGTGAATCTGGTGATGTAGTTATGAAGACTCTCGTGTTATCCCTGCTTGATAGTGCTCAAGTAGTTGGAGTCACGAGTGTAGATGACAGAGGTTGCAAAGCGATTTGTGAAGAGACCTGAAACCTGAGCAAAAGAAGATATAGAACCTGCAGACAAAGAGGAAAACCAAAGTAAAGCAACACCATCTAAAAGACAAGGAAAAACACAACAAATAATAGGGTCAGAGGCACCGTTCAAGAGCATCATGCTCCTGAATTTGGTGACGTGAACTTTCGGGTCTCCGATTCCATCATAAGCTTTCAAAGTAGTTGGCAGAGTGAAATTTGATGGCATCCGATAGGCTATAATCTCATTAGAAAAAGGAATGCCATTGTCGAAGGGTCTGGCTGAGCGGGCAGTGGCCGTGTCGGATACATGAGTTGTTGTTCTCACGGTTTGAGTTCTGTCGTGGTCATTGTTGTCACTGCCTTGACTGTCGTGGTCATTATCAGAGCTTGGTACGTCATCAGAGTTTGGGACGTTGCCGTCGTCATCACCTTCTGCGCCTCCACCTCCACCTCTGCCTCCGCCACCTCCTCCATTGCTGTCTCTATGAGCTCCTCCGTTGCCGTTTTGGCTGCCACAGAGTTGCTGGATTTCAGCTTGGAGTGTGGTGACCAAAGCGAAAAGTTCTTTGACAGAAGGGGTTTGTCGTTGGTCAGCCCTTGTGTGGGCTGTTACTGATTTTGAGGATTGTTGGAGTGAGGGAATCAAATCCCTATTTTTGTGGAGTGTGAGGCTGTTTGGTTAACTTCATTTTTATCTGATCCTTTTTGTTTGTTATAGATTTAAGTTTAATTTAAATAGGGAAAGTATAGGTAACAAGTATTTTTCTAACTAATAAATCAGCTAAAAAAATAGAACATCCGTAATCACTGCTTATAAAACGTCCATAATAAAAGCCATAGAACATCCGAAACCTAAAGTATAACTTTGTATTTTTTTAGAAACATAACATCCGAAACCTAAAGAAATAGAACATCCAATTTAAGTTGTTGGCTGCTGTTGGCTGAATTTTTATTGGTTACCTAGCATTGATAATTTAATTAACACATTTGTGATCTTATCTTTCAACTCATGTTTATAAGAAGCAACAACTTAGAGCTTCTACGTTTAATAATGATCGTTTCCTTCCCTTTTTATTTGTCCTGAAACTCTAAAAATTTATTTTCTTTCTACCAATTTTACTCTTTAAACATATTATTATTCTCTTTTTATTATTTCCTACTTTGTTGTTAATTTTTTTGATATTGTATACTTTATAATTGTGAATATATTTATAATATGATTTATTCATCCTATTGGATATAGCTAATTAAATAAAAAGATTAATCATAAATAATAATATTAAAAGATTATAACATTAAAAAATAGTACTAAAAGTACTAAAAAGTTATTAAATAAAAAATTAAAAAATATTAAAAAATTAAACATATTTGAAATAATATTATAATTTAATATTACGTTCTTTTTATAATTATTTATCTAAAATTGATTTTAACTAATATTATCCAAACAAACTTTCATTTTATCAAAATCAGTTTTTGTATAGAGTTGTGATACATAAATCATGCTGACACAAATTTACTTCTGCCTAAAATCAATTCTACAAAATCAAGTTTATTCAAATTTCAGTTTGCAAAACACTAAACCAAACACATACTGAAGTGTTGGAATATTATATATAAGATTAAATTAAAAAAAAATGAAAAGATTTTGAAATTAAAAAATAATAATCTTAAAAAATGTAAATAATAAAAATATTTTTTTAAAAGATTTAAACTTTTAATAGAAAATTAAATACTATTTATTTTTGGTTTTTATTTTCGTTATCCATGAAAAAATTTTGGATTTTGCTAGGTGTATACAAAAATTAACCACCAGTATATAATACACATTGAAATATATATTTGTGGCTGATTTTCATGTGCAAATAGAATTGTTTAAAATGTTTATGTGTTATTTTTATCAAAATTTTAAAGTTATAGCTATCAAAATCGGACCAATCCGGTCGGACTGGAAAATCGCTCTCCTAGACACCAAACCGGGCCAGTCCACTATTTAGATCAGATGTGCCCAGAAACCATTCTGACCCGTGTTGAACGGTACAGTTTGCATCAAAATCAGAAAACCAGACCGGGTCAATTCAAAAAAATAAAAAAGAGAGAAACCCACGCAAATGACATCGTTGGCACTGGCAAAGCGTAGCTCAGCCCCCCATTCCCTCCTCTTCGCCTCTCATTCTCACAGACGCACACTCACACTCACAGAGAGCACTCACTCACGCCCATCTCTCTTCTTTGAGTCTCATCCTCCACACCGAAATGACTCTCAACCTCCAGGCCCCCTCTCAGTCGCCCATTCGTGCTCCTAGCATCGTTGTAACTGTCACTTTTGTTAGTCGATAAGCACGTTATATTCAATACTCAAGAGGGGGTGAATTGAGTATATAAGCAACAATGATAAATTTTCGCGGAAGCTTAAATTACTTTGAAAGTAAATTACTCAAATGATTGTACTAGTATTTTTCCAAGGACTTAAGCCACTTCTTAAGTACTTACAAGGAGCTTGTACTTTCCAAAATACTTGTGTAAATATAAATGACAATAATATAAAGAATTGAGAGATAGAGATACGATACACAACGAAGTATAGTGGTTCGGCCAAACTCTTGCCTACGTCCACTCTTT
>JASCZI010121883.1:4175-20144 GCA_036250425.1 Stylosanthes scabra | reverse complement strand
TTGTGTGTGTGTGAGAGAGATAATAAACTTTGGTTCTTGACAAGAAGTTTACCTAAATCCTAAGATACTAAGCCATCTTCAAAGCTTGCGGACTCGTCTTCTTGTCATGTTGCTTGCTTCCAACTCTTATCCTCAACTTCGATGTTTTCTCGTCGTTGTTGTTTTTTGCTTTCAAGTGAATCCTCAAACCTTTGGTGGTTGTTATTAACTCCACAATGGTTGTCATTCATCAAAACCTAATCATACAAACTTAGCATGCATCATGGTTTACAGTGAAATTGAAAGGAAGATTGTTTCATAACTTGTAACTCTTACGGGCAGCTTGAAGTGTCATGCTCATATTATTATTATTAGTTCAACAAAGCATAAAGCATCCAAATAACATTGACCCAACACTAAGAGGATTTGACAGATTTGCTAGAGAAATTGATATTGTTGTTACTGCTGAAGTTGGTCAACTTGTGGCAAGAAGCATGAATTCAATTGGCAGAAACATAAGAGACTCCATTGTGGTATTGCATTCCAAGCAATGGGATCTAGAGGCATGCTTTATTTGTTATACAATATGGTTAGTAGTTAGGAGGATTTACTTATTGATTGTTCTTATAATATAAATTGGAGTGATTTTTTTCTTTTTATCAACCTTGAGGGCAAGGTTGTTTGGAGAGGCGAATAGTTGATACGAATATATTATAGGGTAATATGGTAATAATTAGCAAATAATTGAGTAGTTAGGTATGAGTGAGTAGTATTAAGTATGCGTACTGATGCAAAATAGTATAAATAGAAGAAAATAGTGAATTGTGATTCTCGAGTGATCCCTTACTCGAAAGGGGAAGTTTTACTGTTTTTTTATACATTCAATATACCTTACTTTTCTTCTTCTCAATTATCAATCCAAAACTCCATTGATTCTGATGCTATTGAATTTGTTGGTTTCCTTTATTTTAGTTCTATGTTCTGCTCAATGCTTATTTCATCTTTCCAAGTGTAACATTTTCTTTTGTCTTAGCCGACCCGGCCGAATTTCTAATGATTCAACCAATTTGTGCGTTTCCCAATTCCCACCGGTTCTTCAAGTTTTTAAACCGGTTCACTGCTAAATGGTTATTTTTTTTAAATAAGTCTAAGTGTACACACATCCATGCTTCCATCCATGTATTTTCGCATCTAATAGGTTCACGCGTCAAGTACAGAAATAATGAAGTCTATCAGATAAATTTTGAATACAAAAATAATGAAGTCTAGCACATAAAATTTGAATTAAAAAAATAATTGTCTTTGTTATATATGAATATATGTATATGTAATATTACCTTTTTTTTATAAGAGTCATATTGGCTAAAAGATTATCTGGTTAATCCAATCGAATTAGCATGTTCATTCCAGGCTTCAAAACAATGTAGCACAGAGATACAACACAACATGCGATACACCAAGCTTAAAAATTTGTTGGATACATGGACATGTATGTTGGAAATTTTGTGTACAGAAGATGATAAGAATATGAAATTAGTAGGATTTTAAGGCACGATTAGATCATTATTTTTATAGAGATATTTTTTCTTATACTTAATTGTTATAGGATTGATGATGATACTCTCTCAAGATACAATGAAATTTATAAATTTCTTATTAGGAATAATAAGAAATTCTATTCTCTCCAACAAGTAAAATTGAAAACACACTTGGTTGTATATTATATGCAATTGACAAATAGTGGCTACTATTTATTTAGTTAAATACTTCAATTGTTGTTCGCATTTCACTCAATAATTGTGGATTTTAATTTCAATTGTACACATACATATGAATATATGTAACCATTAGCCAAACGTTGCAAATCATTTTCGTTAGGTGAAAAGTTAACTTCACGTGAAGTTGACACTCTAAGCCGTTAAATTATAGTTTAGTTAAACATGTCAAATCATTTAACGCTTTTTAACAAATAAATTTACATGAAATTGACTGCATCTAAGTATTCACCTTTTCGTTATTAAATATCAAAGGAATTCACCAACGATTATTAACCATTTAATCAATTAATATTAATAATATTAATTATTTAAATTGTAAATATCCTCCAACATATGTATAAATATTATATATTCAATAATATTAAATTAACAGCAAAATTATATACACATCTATTTTGTCCAACTAAACAGATCTAACCCACTCTCAGCAAAAGTGATAGTTTATACACGCGCGCATAACAACTCAAACCACTCTCACCAAAACGTTAAAAATACCATAGAAACGAGCTTGTATTTGACACCAAAATATTCTTCTATTTGGCATAAAAATGTTATTCAAACACCACTAATTTAGTTCATACAATCTTTTAAATTTAGTATTCGAAGTAACTTCAATTTGAGAAGAAGACTAGAAGAAGGAGAAGAAGGAAAAAGGAGAAGATGACGATGGAGAAAGATGACAATGAAGAAGAAGAAGAAAATGATGATGATAACAATGATAACGACGACGATGATGATGATGACGCAGAAAATGAGGAAGACGTAAAAGGAGGAGGAAAAGAAAAAAGAAGAACGCAACACCAGCAAAAAAAGAAGAACAAATCCCCAAATCTTTTAAATTTAGCATAGGAACGATGTTCGGTTTAGCATAGAACATTCATCTTTATAATTGAACCATACAACATTTTGAATTCATTCAAATTTAGCATAGAAATGATGTTCGATTTAGCATAAAAATATGAGCAGTTTAGTATCATAGTAGTGGAAGCAAATCGAGTAGAAGTAACATTAAGCAACCTCAATGTATTAAATTTATTGAAAATAGATAACATCATATGATTATTAACAATGAAGTTTTTTTTTTTTATAAAAGAAGCATCTTCAATAATTTTTCCTTGAATTAAACTCCTCCTAATCTAATCTAATCTAATCTTCCGAAGATCTCTTAACAAATTACAACTTTGTCCTTGAATTAAACTCCTCCTGCCAATTGCTAATGAATTGCCTTTAATCAAATCCAAAATCTTCTACCAAAAGTCAAACATTTAAATTTGAGATTTTGAAGTTCCAGTAGCTTGGAAATTTGTGGCGTGTAACACGCCATATTGGTGCGTAACACTTCACTTCTTTACTCAAAATTCACAAATCTTCCAGTAACAAACACATGAGTGGCGTGTAACATGCCACTTTTGGTGTGTAACATGCCATGCTTAATCAAAGTTCCAAGAAGCTTTCTTTTCTCCAAGTCTTTGGTGTGTAACATACCACTTTTGATGTGTAACACACCACCTTTCAAGTGGTTTTGGGCGTGTAAAACTTCAATGAATTTTAGGTTACTGGAAGCTTTCCTTAATTTCCAAGTTTCTCCAATTCTTCTTCCTCTTAGTCTTCCTTGATTTTCTTCCACTTCTTCTTCAATTCTATTCCTTTTTCTTCTTCTTCCTGCAAATCATAACAATTTAACTAATCAAAAGCTTGATATCAAAAGATATGGATTTGCTTGTCAAAGAATACATTTCTTTCTTAAAAACCAAGTAAGTTAATGAGAAATCCTTCTAATGATGCTCATGCATCACAATACCAAACTTAGAATCTTGGTTGTCCTCATGCAAGTAAGAAATCACTTATGTGTTAAGATTGTTTTAAGGGAATAAATTTGATTGGAAGTCATGTTTCCTGTAATTCAGAACTTTTGCCTTCTATGATATTTCTATTCTACAATCAAAAGTTTATCCTTCTCTGAGATAAAATCCAGATAGTATTATAGAGCTATCTTTATCTTTTCTCAATTTTCTTTGTCATTCATATGATTTCTTCCCCTTTGGGGCATTAGTTTTTTACTCTTACTACTTTGTCTCAAGGCAACTATTTAGATTAAGTTTCCAATCGATAATCCCGAACCAGTTGGCTCAAGTTATCGGATGTTGAAGTACCCCTCGGATTTACTCACTCTAGCCTCTCCTTGAAACATTATAGCACAAACATTTAACATAGGGTTTTTCTATGGATTTTCATTTCTCTTTCCATCCTTTTGTCATTAATGCTTAGAGCCTTAGAATTTCTCAGTATTCACATTTGATTGCATTAGTAGCTTGCTACTTTGCAGAATCTTTTTAGAACTCTATAATATTTTTCTAAATCCCACTCATTGATGGTTTTACTCTTTGATCACAGAACTTCTTAAAGATTTGGGCTAAGTTCTTTCATTACAGAAGTCAATATCTTCTTCTCTATTCACACCCCCTTTTCATAAATAAGAAAATTGGATTTTCTATTCACTCGTCATAAATAAGAAACTTAAGCACACATTTTAAGGAAGAAAAAAAATAAGAAAGTTAACACACATTAGAAGTCAATATCCTCTTTTTCCCCGACTCCCAAATCCTTCGTCTTGCCACGATCATCACCTCCTACATCCTTTCTTTTAGAAGAGGATAGTTCAACTGGCCAAGGCCTTAAGGCTCCAACGAATTTCCTTTTTCCTTTCTCCAAATTGTTCTTGCAAAACTAAGGGATGTCATAGGGGTTGATCAGGGCTAGGTGAGGATTGGTTTGTTGAAGGCCCCAACACATGTAGTTCATTTTTGCATCAGTCCTGATTTGAAATTCTCCATAGTTATTATTAACCAACACAAACTCCCTGCGGCTTTGGAGGTATTGTTGATCCAACGAAGACCCGGCCCGGGCCCGGTGACGTTGGGGCAGATTTTGGCCTGGCTTCGTTACGGCCCGGTCAGACTCAAGGCTTTATTAAATGGCCCGGCTATTTAATTAAACCGGGCTAGGGCCAAGGCTCGGGTCACCCGGCCCCGGCCCGGTCATACCCGCACATATGTAATGCGTATGTTTTAGGGGGCACACACATACTTGTCTCACAAAAACAAAGAGCGCAGCCGCTCTTCACCTCCAATCCTCCATATTTTCATTCCTTCAAGATCTCTACCTCCATAGCTCCATTGTCCATTCTTCGAAGCTCTCCAGGTATCATCACTTACTCTTCCTCATCCTCTTCTTCTTTATTGTATATTTCCTCACTCACTCTTCTTCTTCCTATTTCTTCTCAGTTCTCAGTCATCTTGCTGCTACTACTCACATCCACACCAACACCAAGACCTGTCTTCATCGCCCACCGCGCCAGAACTTTCTCTTGCCGTCACATCTCAGTCTTTCACCATCGTTCATTGCCAGTAGTGGAGACATTGTACCCTTTAGCTGACAACGTAATAGGTAAATAATTGATTTTAATTCAACATTGTTATTATCGTTGCAGCAGATTTTGCATGTTTTGTTTGTTGATTATTCTTTATTGTTGAGAGTTTTTAGTTGATGGTGTACTGGTGTGGTGTTCAATTTTTACTAAAATGGTGAAAAGTTACAGATTACAAATCACAAATTAGGGGAAAAGATAATCTTCTTTATTGTTGAGAGTTTTTGGTTAATGGTGTACTGATGTTGGAATTTTTACTAAAATGGTGGAAGGTTATAGATTAGAAATCACAAATTAGGGGGGAAAAGAGAATGAAATGATGCAATATAAAAAAAATTGATTGTGTATTGTGCTGTTTAAAATGGTGGAAAGTCATTAATTATAAATTAAGATTTTTTTATTTGATGGTGTATTCTGCCTTTTGATCGATCACTAAACATTAATTAATTAAAATTTTGATGAGCCCATCACTGAATGAAGACTCATTTTTCTTTTTGTTTGATAGTATAGTAGTTTTAGCTTGTGTTTGTAGATTTTTATATATGCAGCAAATTAAAGGGAAGTGTAGTTTAATTAAGAGTCATTTTTTGTTTGCTTTTTATGTCTAGAGTTTGATCAATATCATAGTAGTGAGCAGATTATTCAAGGTATGATTATGTCTCTTTATTCTTTGTTTGTTAATTATTTCATTTAACACTCTTTTATATATATATACATATATATATATATATATATATATATACGACTAATGTTTTACATGTTTTGTAGAAGTGATTAACTCCTCTACATAGGAAGGAACAAGTTCAGAGATTTGAGAGCAAATTATTGGAGTTGTTTGTAACTTTAATATTTCATTATTATTAGTGAGCTTAAGACTCTAAATTTTTACTTTACTGTTATTAACTTATTGTTTCTTTCATTGCTAGTTTTATTTTGATTGTCCTTTAAATACTTGGTATGTAATTGACTTATTTAAGTGGTAATTATGTTCTAATTGCTGGTTTTATTTTAATTATCCTGTAAGTAAATGTCTTTTTAATTTTTTTATAAGAACATTTTCTAGGCCCGGCTTTCACCCGGTTTGGCCCGGGTTTTAAGTGGCTCGAAGATAATGTGGCTTCATCGGGTCTAGGGTCGGATAAGGGTCTAGAAATTAGTTCCGCTCATTATTTAGGGCCGGGTCCGGGCCAATATCAACCCGGCTTCATCCGGCCCCATGTGCACCCCTACCTGTGAGCAAGGAATTCTTTGTGATGCTTGTCTTGTGATTTTTTAAATTCTTGGACAGCTTTGTTGGCCAGAGATTGTTGGGTTTGGGATCTTGATGGTATTGATGTTGTTGGACTCTCAAGTCCTGGAAGTCTTGCTTGTATTGGGCCTGTTGGTTGCAGAATTCTTGAAAAAATTGAGTTTGTTGATCTTGGAAATTTTGGTAGAATTAACTTTGGTCAACTCTCATCCCTTGGAATTGTTGATTGAGTTCTTTCCAGTTAAATTCCTGAGGGAGAGGTTGAACTTGTTGAACTTGTTCTTGTTGAACTTGTGGGGGTGGTGGAGGAGCTTGTTGTTGAATTTTCTGCTGAGTTTGGATGTATCTATTTCTTTCTATGCTCTCAGCAATGATTGGCCTTTCAACAGGGACAAGCTCATCACCTGGGATTTGTGGTATCCCATTTGCATATAGGAGACAGTATATGATGCTTGGGAAGGGGAGCTTGGACCTTTCATCTTTGTTTTCGGCAGCAGCTAGGATATTGTCACTGATGAGCTTCTCTACCTTCACGTCAAGCCCTTCCATGATTGAGTGGATAAGGACAACCATTTCCACTGTGACCTCATTGTTGTTGGATGATGGGATTAAAGAACGTCTGATAAAGTCAAACCAACCTCTTGCTGTTGGATTAAGTTCTATTCGTTTTAGTTGGTTTGGTTTGTTGTCTTTGTCTAGCTTCCATGTAGCAAATTATTCACCAATGTCCCTGAGAACACCATTCAATCTTGGGTCATCTCCCACTTTCCTTGCTTCATAGGATTGGGGAATGTCAGCGATTCCAGGAAGTTGAAAAATTACTTTGATGCTTTCAGGAGAGAAATTAACTTCTTTCCCTCTTACAAAGGTTGTAAGATGTGGATCAGTTTGTTTTTCTATTTTTGTCATTTTTGCATTGGCATAAAACTCCCGAAGGAGTGTGATCTCCATCTTATTTTGAGGTGGATTGTAAAGGAGTCTCCACATTCTCCTTGTGATATCTGTTGTGATGTGTCTATATTGCTCCTTTGATAAGGAGAATGCAACTTCAGGGATGGCAGACTTGTGTTGCACAACTGCTTCATAGTGTTTCTCATAGGCTAATGACTTGAATCTTGTTCCATCATGTGAGGAACTTGGAGCAGTGTCCTTTCTCTTTCTTGTGTTGGGTGCCATTTTTTTTTAGTAAAAGTAATGAACGTCAACACAAAACTTGGAAATTTGCTTGTCCCTAAGCAAACACAAACAGCAAATAAAGGAAAAAAGAGAATTAAAAGGGTGGTGGTAAAGGAAGAGAAAGCTTGGTAACAGAGAGCAAGGAAAGGGGATTTGGAAACTTAGAATGCAAATGAATATTTTGTGTATGAAAATGCATGCTAAGAGGGGTATATATAGGATGAGATAGTGAATGAGTGTATGTTGTGGTGTAAGGTAATAAAAGTGGGATCACATGTATGCATTGGTTTTTGATGTCTTGTGGAATGCATGGTGTAAAATGCTATGGTGAAGGTCATGGATATATATGGGAGAAAGGAAAGTGAAATGGTAATGAAATAAATGATTATGCCAACAAAAATTGAGCTATAACATGTGAATGAATATGTGGTGGAGGGTGAAAGACAATTTCTTCAAAAGAAGAAATAATGGTGTATTGAATGATGCAAGAATCTCTGAATGAATGGATGTGTCACAAGAAAAGAAAAAGTAATGGCTTAAGCTTGTGCAGACAAAGTGTGGTAGAGTATGATCCAGAGAATCCTAAGCTAAGTTATCAATGCATGATGAAACAAGTGATAAATAATGCAACGTAGTGAACATAATAATGGAAAATGCATGTGAGGGAATAGGTAAAGAAGGACTGATGTATGGTTACAATTTAAAGTTATATGCTATCTGAGACAATGAAAGGATGGATGATAAGATGCATGAGTAATGGTGAGTGCAATGTTGAAACTTCCAACCTTTTAGAGATGGAAGCCCAAATCAAAAACAGGATACAAATAGTCTAAGTCAAAAAGGCTTATTAGTTCTATATTGTAAATCACTAATCAATCCTCGGTAACGGCGCCAAAAACTTAATGCAGATTTTACAATCCTAGAACTTGGCAAGTATACCGAATCGTATTAAGTAATACCATGGTGAGTGGATATCGTTCCCACGAGGATTGACAGATTGAACAATGACGATTAATTTGCCCTTTGATTAGACAAAATCACAAAAACAGAGAATTTGGAACTTCAATCACAAAACACAACAGTAACCAATGCTAATAATGACGTGAGATTCAAGAAACCAAATTGAGATTGAGAAAACAGCAATGAAGAGAGTTGAGGATTTCGAGATGTTTTACCCTAAGATACTAATTCTTGAATTTACTTCTTTCTTTAACAAGTAATGGTCAATTACCAACGAACCCTAATTAACTAAACTATAATCTCTTAGTGATTTAATTTCCCTTAACCTAACCAATCATCAATCTCTTGATTAATCAATTAAGAAAAGAGGTTAAGCACAGATTTTGATTCAATTCTATTAAAACTCAAAACTGATCTTAGGTGAGTGCAATGTTGAAACTTCCAACTTTTTAGAGATGGAAGCCCAAATAAAAAACATGATACAAATAGTCTAAGTCAAAAAGGCTTATTAGTTCTATATTGTAAATCACTAATCAATCCCCGGCAACGGCGCCAAAAACTTGATGTGGATTTTAGAATCCTAAAACTCGGCAAGTATACCGAATCGTATCAAGTAATACCACGGTGAGTGGATATCCTTCCCACGAGGATTGACGGATTGAACAATGACGATTAATTTGCCCTTTGATTAGACAAAATACAAAAATAGAGAGTTTGGAATTTCAATCACAAAACACAACAGTAACCAATGCTAATAATGACGTGAGATTCAAGAAACCAAATTGAGATTGAGAAAACAGTAATTAAGAGAGTTAAGGATTTGGAGATGTTTTACCCTAAGATACTAATTCTTGATTTCACTTTCTTCTTTAACAAGTAATAGTCAATTCCCAACGAACCCTAATTAACTAAACTATAATCTCTTAGTGATTTAATTTCCCTTAATCTAACCAATTATCAATCTCTTGATTAATCAATTAAGAAAAGAGTTTAAGCACAGATTCTGATTCAATTCTACTAAAACTCAAAAGTGATCCTAGGTTGAATTATATGTCACGTATTCAAGCTAGTTCTAAATCCATTGAAGATTTTAACAGAATAAAGTGTTGCAAATTTATCAAATCCCTATCTCTAGTTCAATTGATAAATCATGAGAAATAAGTTTTCAACCTTTGTTATGATTACTAAAAGGGATAACTATGTTTTTTAGTCATAAAGATTTGGTGTTAAAATCAAATTGGTCACACTCTTTTTTTGTTGTCAAAATGTTCCCTAAAATATCATTTATGTTTAAAATCATCCTTTTTACCATTTTGCCCTTATCTTTATTAATGTTTTGCCCTCAAACTTTTTACAAACCCACTCTAACCCCTAAAGTCTCTTTTTGTAAGACCCCAAATTTTTGGAAATTATATTATAAGCCACTTTAAATTTATTTTATTTTAATTATTCCAAATTTTATTTTCAAAAATAATTTTCTTATATAAAATGAAACTAAAAAAAGTTTTTAATAGTTAGAGTTTAAATTAAATAGTATTTTTAAATAATAAATAATAATAATTATTATTTTCAAATATACGAAGCTGTAATTTTAGTAATTTAAATAATTGATATTTTTAGTTTAATTTTATAAAGTTAAATGAAATAAATTAATTATTTCTATTTTTTTTCAAAGAGAGTAATTATTCTAATTTTTACATAAGTGTACAAATAGAGTTATATGTTATTTAATTAAATTTTGTTTAATTACTCAATGTCCCTAACTACTATTTTATTTAAAACATTTAAAACTACATTTATCCTTTTTACGTAAACTCTAAATCCCCAAATTAATTTACCCCACACACACAACTCCAGACACACACGCACAGATGAAGGAATGAACGAGAGAGGGAGTATGAGAAAACAGAGGAGAAAGAAAGGGGAAGAAGATGGTGACGGCGCAGGCGGGGCTGGGTATCGCCGTCACGAAGAAAGAGGGAGGCATAGTGAGAGATCGAGAGAGAGACAGATTTATGGGGAAGCATGGTGGAATGCGACACGAACAGGGGAGGAGCTGCGCCGTCATTCTGCCGTCGTCACCTTCATTGCCATCGCCGGAGCCCGCTGTCGTAGTAGAGAATTGTTGAACAGAGGGGAGACATGAAGATGGTGGCTGGTGACCATGATGCTCCCGCTGCTTCTGTCTCCAAGTTCCTGATTTGGTGAGGGATGAAGAAGAAAACGAAGAGGTTCTTATAAGAGTGTTGAGGTCGTGGCCGTGGCTATTGTGACGAGAATGGCTTGGGGATTCAGTTGGTGACCTTCCACACTGGTGGTGTTGGGAAGGTGGTAAAGAAACTTGATGTTCTATTATACCATCTTAATGGTGAAATATGAAATCTCTCAACCAAGAAAGCAAAGGAAAAAAAACATGAAAAGGGGTGTAAAGAAAAGCCAAAAGCTGCATTCATAACGCAAATGATAGGCTTGGGGATTTAGTTATTAGTGACCTTCCACCGCAAAAGATGAGGCATTAGAAGTGGCAATGGTAAAAAGTAAAGGCAGAGGAGGTGGAGGAAAAAAGAAAGAAGGGAACATTATAAATATGTATATTTGTAAGGGTCAAAATATAATCTTAAAAAATATTAAAATAAGTTATGTGGTACAAAAAATATTGTAGTGAGGGGTAATTTTGTCCCAAATGATAATTTTAAACACAAATAATACTTTTGGGATCATTTTGACAATAAAAAAGATTTGTGACCAATTTGATTTTGATCATAAACCTTAAGGACTAAAAGTATAGTTATCCCTTACTAAAATTCTCCCAAACCAAATAATCAAAACAACACAGAAGAAGTATACCACTCAGTAATCCTAATTCTGTAAGAATGAATAACCGAAAGCTTAAATCTTGAATCTGACCAATAACTTGAAATTTGAGAGAGTAGAAAACTTGAATTAATAAGCTATGCTGGGATGAACAGAGCTCCTCATCCTCAACAATGGAGTTTAGCTACTCATGATTCTAAAACTATGATTGAAAAATAAAAGTGTACCAGAAAATCTAAGTATCTAACCCTAACGGTCAAGACACTATTTATAATCAAATAATAAACCTAAAACAGAATTCAAATCAAATCACCTAATCTAATCTAATCTTTCGAAGTCCTCTTAACAAATTATAACTTTGTCCTTGAATTAAACTCCTCCTGCCAATTGCTAATTGAATTGCCCTTAATCAAATCCAAAAGTCTTCTACCAAAAGTCAAACATTTAAATTTGAGATTTTGAAGTTCCAGTAGCTTGGGAATTTGTGGCGTGTAGCACTTTGGGTTGAAGTGCAACACACCAATCTTCAATATATTGGGCATGTAACACGCCATATTGGCGTGTAACACTTCAAAATTCAGAAATCTTCGAGTACCAAACACATAAGTAGCTTGTAACATGCCACTTTTGGTGTGTAACACGCCATGCTTAATCAAAGTTCCAGGAAGCTTTCTTTTCTCCAACTCTTTGGGGTGTAACACGCCACTTTTGATGTGTAACACCACCTTTGATGTGTAACACACCACCTTTCAAGTGGTTTTGGGTGTGTAACACTTCAATGAATTTTTGGTTATTGGAAGCTTTCCTTAATTTCCAAGTTTCTTCAATTCTTCTTCCTCTTTTTCTTCCTTGATCTTCTTCCGTTTCTTCTTCAATTCTTTTCTTTTTTCTTCTTCTTCTTGCAAATCATAACACTTTAACTAATTAAAAGTTTGATATCAAAAGATATGGATTTGCTTGTCAAAAAAGCCATTTCTTTCTTAAAAACCAAGTAAATTAATGAGAAATCCTTTTAATTATGCTCATGCATCAAAAACAGCCCCCAATCCTAAGCTTACATCACGACCGCACGCACCTTCACACTTACGCACCCAACGATCCACTACTCGGCACTGCCGAGCCTTTTACAAGGCCTAGAAGATCACCACTTAAATTACGGCCTTTAGCACGATGTTGGTCTTGAACCCGGATCCTTTGGTTTTGAGGCGCACCTCTCATCCACTAGGGTATAGGGAGACCTGCGGCTAATAAAACATGTTTATAGCGCTGGAAGTTGTATTTGTGTCATTAATGATGATTGTCGACAACCATAAAATAATAGTGTTGGGCTTTGTTGTGTTTTGGTTTTCAAAGCCATGTTCTTTTATTGGCACGGGTGGTTAAATTTTTGTTTCTTGTTATTTAGGGTTTATCTTTTTGAGTGTTCTCGCGGCGCAGCCCGTAGGGCGACTGAGATGTTAGAGGATATTTGTCGTAAAGGATTATATTATGAGATTCGGAGTCGCCACCAATCAATTTTTCCATAAAAATGGAATGGCTAATTGGATGCCAAAAATAAGAAAAGTCTGCAATACCAGAGTTTAGGTTCGGAGGTCGATTACGAATACGGACGGTATTACTAACACCCTATATCATCCGTTCTTTAAATAGTTACCATATGATCTATTATTATTTGTCAATTTAATTTTATTGGTCTTATTTGATATATATATATATATATGGCCCGAAGTGGATCAAGGAGGGAAAGGGGAAAGTAGGAGTATGCAAATGATGCAACAGATATAAGATGAACAGATGAGTATGCAGAAAACTTAAATATTTAAGTACTATGACGGTAATCCGTCCAGCGTTATTAGAAGAAAGCTAGCACTAGCGGTAGTCCACCTGCACTAGCTGAGGGAGAGAGATGTATAACATAAACTTTTATTTTATTGAATGCTTGAATGCAGAAAAAGATTGAAGAAGGGGGAGGAAGAAGGAAAAGCTAAAGAGGTTACAAAGGAGCTCTCAGGGCTTCTCTCTCTAGCTTCTCTCACTTCTTTGATTGTTACCTGTGTAAACTGAAGGGTGCCTCACAATGTGATTGAGGACTCCTTTTATAATTGAAAATTTTACTGTTTCTACAGTACAGGTAAACAAAACCTAAAGTATAGCTACAGTTCCGGTCCTGAATAGTTCCGGTGATTGATGTAGACAGATTGCAATAGTTCCGGTTTCAATCATCATCTAGGTTGATTCCGAAACAGTCGTCTTCATTTGAAATATCATCTTCGCTTTCTTCATTAGGCGAGAGTTCTTCGTCCTCTTGAAGTAAATGAAGAATCTGTTTGAGCTTTCCTTTGATTGATTGTTTTGATTGTGAGCCTGCTAGGGCTGCTTGGATTTGGGCTTTCTGATTGAGAAACGAGGCTGTTTCTGGATCAGAAATCTTTTGACTTGTAGGATTGTTTTTGAACCATTCTCTTTCTTTCGCTGGATAGGCCATCGATGAATCAAATTGAGACCACCATTTGACATAAGCATGCCTTTGCAAAATTGGGAATGCTTTTGGATGGTCTGGTTTTCCATAATTATATTGCCACGAGAACACCCATGACAAAGAAAAGATTGAGAAAAATTTTAACATGACAGGAACACATGTTTCCTATTTGTCAAATTTTGATTGAAAAATCTTAAACCCTTCGTCAGTAGGTGAGGGTAAGATTCCTGGGATTGGTCCAAAAAAGTCCCACCATTGGTAGAACCAGTTTGGGAAAACATAGTTTGAGGTTCTTTTGAAATAAATTAACCATGAATGTTTGTACTGGGCATTTTGGAACCAAAATGCTCTAGTCCAAGCATCCACGTAGTCCCAATAATTAAAACCTATTGGGTCAAAGTTTTGAGAAAACTTTTGAATTTTGTTGAGATTGTTTCCAAATTCCTTTGGTGTCAAGACTTTGAGGATTTGGATTGTTGAGTGGGTTATGAGTCCAGGATTATTTTTGTCTTTGTAGTGTTTAATAGATACTGAGTCAGTATCTACTAAAATGAACTCATAGAATTGACGAGTCTTATTTGGTGAGATTGGTTTGAAATGGAATCCGGTAAGGAAAATCTTTGGGATGACCTTATTTGGTGATTCGTCCCAGAATTCAGGTTCCATTTGGATAATATTTGAAAATTTGTTTGTAGGGAGATAATTGGTTTGAGCTTTTTGTGTTTTTGCTATGATTGGTTGTGGTTTCGACAAAATGGCTTTATCTTGTGAGCTTGGTATGATTGTCTTTTGTTTTGCTGCTTGGGTTATAAGTTGGGTCAGATCGATTTCATCTTCTGACTCACTGCAGATTTCAGCCCATGATTTTTTATTGATTTTGGTGATACCTTGGTCTTGTAAGGCCATAAGGGTCTGGATTGGAAAGGCATAGTCGGCCTTGGTTTGTTTTGCTTGTTGGGAAGATTGGGATGGAGATTGCTGGGTAGATGACCCAGATTTTTGTGTTGATTGGAGTTGTTGGGTAGATGACCCAAATTCTTGTGTCGATTGGGATTGTTTGATTGGCCTAGGTAGGGCAAGGCGGAGGCCTTTGCCTCGCGAGGAGGCGACAATTGCCTTTTTAGGCATCGGAATCTTCTTCCTTTCCCTGCAAATATTCACGAGTGAGGAAGTCAGGGAGAGAGTTTGAGTTGCCTTTGATGTGCTCAATTTCGAAGTCAAATATGCTCAAAATAGCTTGCCATCTGGCAAAAATTTATTTTAATGCAAGATTTTTAACGTCTTTTTGCAAAACATCTTTAGCAGACTTACAATCAACTCTAACAAAAAACTTTTGATTGAGTAAATCAGATTGAAATTTTGTAATGCATAAAACGATTGCTAAAATCTCTTTTTTGATGGTGGAATAATTCTGCTGAGAATTGTTCCAATGTTTTGATGTAAACGCAATGGTGCATTCTTTGTCATGTATTTTTTGTTTCAAAATGCCACCATAACCTAAGTCTGATGCATCTGTTTCAACAATCTTAAATGCATGGGGAACAGGCAGGTAAAGACAAGGGAGATTGTGAACTTTGGTTTTGAGAAATCTGATGATTTCAGTGTGTTTGTCAGTCCAAGGTGAAGGACTCTTCTTAAGCCTGTCATGGAGAGGCTTAATAAGATTGCTAAGATTGGGAATAAAATCTGAGACATAATTTAGGCAGCCTAAGAATCTTTGAAGCTGCTGCTTATCAATGATTTGATCTGGAAACTTTGTAGCAAACAAGATTGATCTCTCAATCGGGGTTATGGTTCCTTGGAAAATCATATGGCCAAGAAAACGAATCTTTGTTTGAAAAAGGACAATTTTTGATTTGGAAACAACAAGACCATTTTTCTGGGTGATGTACATGAAAGTTTTAACATGCTTAAAATGTTCTTCTAAGGTTTGAGAAAAGATCAAAACATCATCTATGTAAACAATTGCAAAGTTTGAATGTGGATTGAAAATGTCATTCATGATTTTCTGGAATTCAGAGGGGGCATTTTTCAAACCGAAAGGCATTACATTCCATTCATATTGCCCAAACGAAACTGTAAATGCGGTTTTGTACCTATCAGACTT
>JASCZI010121881.1:2439-21147 GCA_036250425.1 Stylosanthes scabra | reverse complement strand
AGTGGACGTAGGCGAGGATTGTGCCGAACCACTCTAAAGTTGGTGTATCGTATCTCTATCTTATATCTTTTATAATTCCATCATTTACATTTATACAAGTGTTTTGAAAAGTACAAGCTCCTTGTAAGTCCTTAAGAAGTGGCTTAAGTCCTTGGAAAAATACTAGTACAATCATTTGAGCTATTTATTTCCATAGCAATTTATACTTCCGCGAAAATTTTCTATTGTTGTTTGAACACTCAATTCACCCCCCTCTTTAGTGTTGTGCATTGTGACTAACATACGCACCCACCACTGATAGTGATGTGAAGCCCAAGTCTGTGCACGGGTCCGTACGCACCGAAGCTTGGTGTGTACGCGTCCAAGCGTGGACATCACTCAATTTTAAGGGCAAAAAGGGAAGTTCAAGCCCAATGGAAGATCTATAAATAGAGAGGAGCTACACCATTCAAAGGATCCCTTTTACACATCCATTTTCTTTAGTTTATTCTTAGGATTTCCATTTTTCCTCTTAGGTATACTAGCCTAACAATTTAATGCTTTGATGTTTTGATTAATGTTAATGATATTGCTTCCTTCATTTAATTGTCAATTATGGTTATCTTGTTCTTGTTATTATTCATCATGTCTCTTTATCATTATGCCTGCTATGCTTTTTATGTTATGATTATTGCAATTATGGAGTAGTGATCTTGTGCATTGGTCATGGGTTGAAGTGCGGATGATCTTAGCCACTAATCGCTACTAGATTCAGATGGAGAAGAGAAGACATTAATGTTATTTCCGTTAACTCTAGACCCTTGTTAACAATGAGAAGGCCTTAATGAGGTGAACCTGATGGGTTATTTGGGTTTATTAATACCTTGGTCTTTCGGTGTTAGTAAGGGAACCTAGGACCTATGGATAAGATTAATCTGCTCACTCGACCTTTAATAGAGTGGGTAACTCTTCATGTGATAAGCCATCTATAATTAGGATTAGTGGTGTTCATAGGGACACACAATACTTCAACCAAGACCAAACACTCTTTTAATTCTTTCTTCAATCGTATTCTATTTTCTGTTCTCAAAACCATAACCATTACAACCCCAACTTTTCTCAACCAAATGCAAGTCTCTATTTTTAACTCTTAGGAAGAACGACTCGAGTGAAATACTCTGGGTAATTTTGGTTGCATCCTGTGACACTTTTCTAAATTTGATAACGCTCTTGGAGAACCGGTTGTAACTATACTGGCAACAAATTTTTCATTAACTTGAGACTTCTAACTGGTCTAAGGGAGTGTCATCAAATGTTAAGCAAAATTTTATTCTGGCTATGCTTTGTCGGGTGTTGTATGTGCAAATATAAAGGTAATTAGTGACCTACAAACTTATCAACCATGACCATGGACTTAAAGCATATATTAGTTGAAATAGAGTTACTTAGTTAGATTTATGTTACTCTTATATTGTGCTTTACATAAATTGAAGTGAAATTTCTCATCTTATGGCATATTTATCCAAGTTATCTTCATATTTTGGTTTTTATTTTGTTGGCTACTTCCTGAACTTGTTTCACTTGTGAGCAGTTTCGGTTAACCATTTCTTTTGACTTCCTTTTATTTTGTAGGAAGCACTTAAATAGTTAAATAAGGGATAGTTTGGATGCTTCAATTATTCCAACATTTGAGATGTCTTGCAAAGCTATGTTTGAGCGAGTTGATGCCTCATTTCAGAATGGCATCGCAAAGCACACAGCTACTGTTCAGCACAGTATGATTTTACTCATTCTCCTCTTGCCATAACTTTGAGGGTATGTATATTATGCTTGGTTTGTAATGGTATTCAATTAATTTTGTATGAGGATTATTTGAGGAAGAATTTAACATAGCTGATCTGTCATGATTCTTTTTCGTGACGAAAATATGATTAAAAATAATGTTGTTTAGTTATTAGGAAGCTGGTATATGATGAATCAAGATTACATCATAATTATACCATGGATAATAAATTTTAGTTTTATAGAAAATTTAGCATTTACTGTTTTATTCAAAACAACAGATTATAATAATATTTGGATATTTCATATTTTGTTGGTTGGTTTGACTGCATTTTGTACAGGTTTATGAAATGGATTAGTTATTATATATATTAATATTGTCATCGTTACCGTGGAAATTACAGTTGGATTTTTCCGCCGGTAATATTTTAGGCATTTTTTTAAAATTTAACGTTACCGGCGGAATTAGGGGAGATTTTGAAAATCCATTACCGACAGAAAAAATCTGCCGGTAACGTTGATCCCAAATTTTCCAAAGGTGAATTCATTATCGGGGAATTTTTCCGCCGGTAATGTATTACCGGCAAGGTTTTTATCGACAGAAAAAATCCCTCGGTAAATCCGCCGATAACGATAAAAGTGGTGAAAATGAGAAAAAAAATTTGCCAGTAACAGGCGCATTTTTTGTAGTGAACCCCAACTTCCAGATCTTATTATGAACATATAATCATGATAATCTTCAAGTTTCTAACTGGATCTTACTTTGTCTCAACTCTCACCATTAATGTCACCTTAAATCATCAGCATCGTATATTAAAAAAAAGAGCAATAGCCTTATGGATAAACCCATTTTAGATGGATTATTTTGTGCTTTAATTAGCGATTTTATCAATGTCAGATCAGTTAAATACTTGCAAAATGAACGCATTCATGAATAATTGTTCCTTAGAACTTAAACTGTGAATATATGCTATTTTAGCCAATTTTCTGGTGTGAATTCACCCATTTCTCATTCCACTTGATGTCTTGAATTGTTTGTTCAAGCGTTTTAGGTTTTTTAAGGCTAGAATCGAAATGGAAGTGGCTAAAAAGTCGAAAAGAACAAGGAAATCATGAAGAAAAGCTTCGAAGTCAACTCTGACGCCTGTGCGTACGCATTGGAGAAGTGGTGCGTACGCACTTGAAGCTCAATGTGTGCACACCCACCAAACGTGATGCTCAAGTTACACATCCAAGCTCCGACAACGCCTATAAATAGAGGAGACCACGCCCTTTTGAGGACACAACCCTTCATACCCTCATTTTTCTTTCTTTTGTTGCTCTAGGTTTTCCATATTTGTAAGCCACATTGGCCAAACATTTTACCGCTTTTCATTTATCTGTTTTATAAACTGTTACTCTGTCCATTTGATTTCAATATAATTTTACTATTTCATTTACCATGCCTTGTTGTGATTCTGCTTGCTTTATTTCTATTATTATGATTATTGCTAGTATGAAGTAATGTTCTTGTGCCTTAGCCATGGGTTGAAGTGTGCGGATGATCTTAGCTACTGGTCCCTAAGGGCACGGATGAGAGGAGCAGGGGTTAACTCCAATGCCGTTAACGCTATGTCCCTACTCATAACAAGAAGACCTTAACGACGTGGATTTGATGGGTTATTCGAGTTCACCGAATACCTTAGTCTTTCGTTATCGGTATACCTAGGACATTCGGATAGGGGTTAATCTCACAAATCGACCATTAGACAGAGTGGATAACTCCTCAATGTGACAAACCATCTAAACTAGGGCTGGAAGCGATCATAGGGACGCAGAATACTTCGACCCAAGGCCGAGCACTTCTTAATTATTGATTCTATCATATTCTGCTCTTTGTTTTCCGTTCCTGATGAACCCATATTTCATGATAAAATATGTGTTACATTTGATGGGTTTATCGATCTAAATCCGCATAATTGCTTGTGAATAGACATGTTTGTGAACCTTTGCTATATTTGTTCTAATTGAGAAATACATGCTAAATTAGCCTTAGAATTGAGTGAAATTGATAAAACCTCATCCCTCTTGGTACCTTGATATGTTTGCTAGTGTATTTCAGGTTTTTAGGGATTGAGAAATGCATGAGAAAGGCTAAGAAAGGCTTTGGAAGCAAAGGATTCATGAAGAGAAGCCAAAAACAGAGGAAGTTGCTAGTGAAGTTGCTAGCGAAGCTGCGCACGCAATACTAGAACAGAGAGCAGTTTTGATTCTGTCCAGACCAAGTTGCGTACGCAAATTTCAAACAGGTGTACGCAACTTCCTCCCTGAATCCTTCTTTGAGCTCTCTGGACAAGAGTTGCGTACGCAAATTTATGCTGCTGCAACACATTAAATGAAGGCCAGAATTGGAATTTCACATTTCCAGGCCAAGGCCTAGCCTTTTTGAAGCCCAATTCGACCTATATGGGGGGAGAACAGCTGAAGCACAAGACAAAACCTCACAATAGACTCACCATTAGGATCAATTGTAGTTTTTAGATAGTTTAGAGAGTTTTTGGGAGTGTTCTTCATGCCTTTCATTTTCTCTCTTAGGTTCTTTATTTTCTTCTTCCATTTTCAGCCATCACCAGCCAAACTTTTAGTTAATTGTAGTGTTTAATTGCTTGTTAATTGCTACTCTTGCTTTATTAATATGATCTCTACTTGTTCTTCATCTCTTTACCAATTCTTGCTTTTATGTTCTTGTTATCTTGCTTTTTTCTTGCTGGAATTTATGGTCTATTGTCATTTACTTGCTTTAATAGTGATAATTGTTGATTCTCTTGCTCATTCACTTCATTGATCATCTTTATTTGTTCATTTCCATAGTTATTTATCATGTCTTTTTATTGCGTCCGCCAAGTGTTTGATATTTTGTTTCTTATAAATATGGAGTGATGTTCTTGTGCCTTGGTCATGGGTTGAAGTCTGAATGATCTTAGCCACTAATTCCTAAGGAAAAGAATGGGTTAAGGCTGGGGTTAAAACTATTCCGTTAATGCTACGCCCCTGCCAATAACGTTAGAACCTTAACGACGCGAACTTGATGGGTTATTCGAGTTCGCCGAATACCTTGGTTCTTCGTTATTGTGTATGCGTAGGACTTTCAGAACGGGGTTAATTCTACCCATTCGACCATTAGATAGAATGGGCTTTGTGTCTTACGTGACAACCATTCATAACTAGGATTAGTGGTAATTGTAGGGACACATTATACTTCAACTCAAGACCAGACACCCTTTATTATCATCAGTTCTATCTATTTCTTATTTTGATCTTGTTACCGACACCCAACCATTGCAATCCCCCATTTTCACAACCATTCGCGAGTCACAATATTTCAATTCCTAGGGAGAACGACCCAAGTTTAATACTCGGTATGTTTAATTGGTTGCAAGCTTTGTGACACCTTTCTTGTTGACGACCCTGTTGTTACTCTCATAACTGGTTTGGATTCCTCTACAATGATACCCTGTTTTTAAAATTAAGGAATTCTGAACCGGTCACGAGAGCGGTCGCGGGGTGTTTGTCAGTTCCCAATCCACAACTATTGCAACCCAAAACTCTTTTCACAACTAAGCGCAAACCACTGTTTTCGATTCCTAGGGAAAACGACCCGAGTTCGATACTCGGTATTTTAACTCGTTCCATCCTGTGACACCCTTATTAACTAAATTTGTCGTCGCCCTCAAAGCTGGTTTGAAACTATACGAGTTCCTGTTTTCTCTAAATTAAGGAAATTCGAACCGGTCCTCGGGGCGCCGTCAAATTTTTAGCGCTGTTGCCGGGGAGTTGAAAATGTGCGTTTGTTTTTTGTTGTTTGTGAATATGTCAATATTGTAAATAGTTCGTTTGTTTGATTTTTAGAGTAGTCATTTTCTTTGTTGCTTTATCTTTTGCTGGGCATTTTCTGAGTGAAACAGGGAATGTCACTATCATCAATGTTCACCAAGGCTTGAGTCAGTTAGTGATGGAGGAAGCTTACTCGAACGATTATGGATATACTCCATGGAATTCTCCACCCGACCAACACCATGCTCCTCGATACAACGCATACCAATCCAATGGATATGGTAATGCATATTATGGATATGAAGATCCTTCACAACCATGCCCATCTTCTCAAACTGGAATTGAAGAAGCTCTTCATCTATTATGTTAGGAAAGGAAAGAGCTTTGGAAAGCCCAAAAATGAATCGACGATCAAGTGACCACCTTACAACTGAGTGTAGTTCATTTTATGATCCAATTCGCAAATAGTAATTTCAACAACTCCTCTATCGCTTCTCAACCTTTAAACTCCAGAGACCTCCCCTCTCAACCATTGTCAAATCCAAGGGGAAGCATTGGTACTCTGTTTCTCTGTGCCAACCAAGAAGGAAAGGAGGAGCACTGCTACATGAAAATGATGTTGAAAGTCTTAATCATGAAGGGGTACATGAGTGCCTAGAAGAGGTTGAAGAGGAAAATGAAGATCATGAGGCAGAAGATGTTGATCAAGAGGTGGAAGAAAAGGATAAAGAGCCAAAGGGGATGGAGATTGTTCATTCCGCTTCATCTGAAGCAACTCCTCCCAAGTTACTGTCTGAGTTGCACTTCTAACATGAATTTTCTTGGCCCACAACACTATGATTTATTGGAGACAGATGGTCAACTTGAAGCTCTTTGTGGGGTGTTGGACAAAAAGGAAATGAACCCCTTGGTGTTGGATGAATCAAGATTTATTACTTGTGGGAAATCAGAATTCAAAGCCTATAATGGAAATCTTCACAAGCTTCATAACAACAGAGCCAAGGCTGGAGCACTGAGTTTGAGGAAGCATTTGGGACCTTGGAAATTTCCAGAAAAGCTTGTAGATTCACAAAACAATGGGTGGACTAACCAAGTTTGGGATCCTGGAAAAACTTACAAGAATCAACACTTTTGGGGACTTGTTATTTATTTGGGAATTCTTGCAAGCTTGCTTATTGTACATGACTTGGAATCCCATAAAGCACACAAAGTTCAAGCATTGGCGGGGATTCGTTGCTAGCGTCGGAGCTCTTAGAAGCTTGGTGCATGCAACTTGGGATCTTAGAGACCAATGCAACAACAAGGATTGTTGGAAATTCCAGGATGAATTTAAGCACAAACCACCTTGAGAAAGCAAGCAGGCAACAATGTCCAACTTGAAGGACAATAAACAAAAGTACTCGGTGGGAGACACCCCACCATGGTAACATCTTCCAATCCCTACTCTTTTTATTGTTTAGAATTAGGATTTGTTTAGAGAATTAGGATTAGATGACCCTTATTGTGATATTTGTTGATCATTATTGAGTAATTGATGGTTGTTGAGCTTATTCGCATGAGATTGGGATTAGAACACTTGATTATTCATTAAAACCATGTTTTTCAAAATTTTACACACCAAGTGTTCGATGAAAATCCTCAATGAAACTTTAACTTTGTTTGTGATCCAATCTTTGCCTAAGTGGATTTATCTCACTATGGGTATGTTTTTGAACTAAAACTAGGATCAAAACTAAATCAAATTGACCATTGGAGGCTTGTACATTGTTAGTATGCATGAAGTTGTTCATGGTTTGTTCTTGTTTTTAATTGGTAATTATCTAACAATGTGATAGTTGTGCTTGATTTTTATTGCTCAATACTCATCGATATGCATGTTTGATCACCATATGTGTGTTATTGTTGATTCCATTGCAACATAATTACCTTGCCTAATTTGATTATTGAATCTTATACTTGTTATTGTTAAAACCTTGGATCAAATTAGGAACTTTTGGCTAAATTGATTGCCTTTTCATTGACTTATGGTGTAAGTGTGTTCATTAGAGCTCTTGTGTGAATTCTTCTGCGCATGAAGAGAATTCACACAAGGCCTACAATGCACATAACCACCCAAACATGATCCTTTGCCAAAAGTTTGTAATTGAGAAAACACTAAACTAGACGTAATTTGATGATTGAACTGACATGGTATTATTGTTGAATTCTCGTACGCTACTTGAACTTTGTTGGTTATTTGCATGCTTAGTTAGTTTTTCTTGTTTATTACTCCATCAAATCTCATATCTTGTTTGGTTTGTCTGTTGAATTTTCTAATTTTCAGATGGCCATGAGGATAAAGCTACTAATGATGATCAAGCTGAGGCTTAGTCTGCTTTCGAGCTGGCACTTGGCACACAGGACCGTGTAACTTTCAAGTGTGGGGAGGGCTAATGCCGGAGACAACAATTTGGGTTTATTTTAAATTCTGTTGAATATTTTACTGCTTTTGTAGTTAGTTATTTGCTACTTGTTACTTGATGGTATGCATCAAATCCCCTCTTTTCATATGAATTGAAATTGCAATTAGTAGGATTTTTTGAACATGTGCTTCTTTTGGGGACCCCATCAAAAGTTTTGAAAAATTATTCTTTGACTTGATCTTTTACCTGCATAAAAATTGTCCAATCATTGAATAGAGTAAAAAACACAGAAACCAAGAGATTTTTGAACCTAACATTGTGGTTCACATCGATGAACCACCATTTCCTTCTTGTGTGTTATTTCTTCTTCTATGATTGCGATTTGTAACTTGCCTGAATCTTTATATCCATTATTGTATATATATATATATGTGTATTCATATGATTAAGGTCTTGTTTCTGATAGCTCATAGACCAAATGACTTAACCCTTTACATCATCCATTCGAACCAAGTTTGAGCCTTGAAACCCTTTTACTCTGAATTAGCACATTACAAGCCTAGAAAGCGAAAAACCATGGTTGTCCTCCACTTAATCTTTAGTGGTTAATTGCTTTCGAGAGAAGAAAAGGAAGGGAATCAAGAAAGAAATTATTTTTGAGTGGATAAAAAGGGGAATTTTGAAAATTTTTAAAGCATTTGGGATACATGTATGCATGAGAAATGAATGTAGGCATTTGCACAACTCATCAAATAAAGAAAAAATGACAAGAAAAAAATATATATGTCAAAAAGAAAAGAAAAAGAAATTGTATATATTCTCAAAGAAAATTTGTCACTTCAAGTAGCAAAGCTACCAAAATAAAGTGCATTTGTCAATCAAAAGAAAAATTAGATATCATGTAGAAATTGTGAGTCTAAGGTGCACATGGGAGAAAGAGTGAAGAACAAGAGGTTAGGTGCATTCTAAATTAATCAAAGCATTCAAGTCTTTAGCTCACCTATCCAAACAAAACTTCCGAACCTTCACCTTGGCCCCATTACAACCCTCGAAAGACCTTTTGATGTTACACAAATATATACCTTGATGTTGATTGGCTAGATGAAGGGCAAGTTATGAAAAGCAAGATTATGAAGGAACTGAGAGCCTTTTTAAGCCTGAAACAATAGAGTGAACAGAGTGAATACACGACCGGGAAAGGTTCTTAGAGCTCGATTCTATGATTTGTGGTTTTTCATGCACTGTAAGTCAATTCTCATCTTGAGAGCTTATTTGACTTGTGGGGTTAGCATTTAATGTAATGCTCTTGTCAGTTCTCTTGCACAGTTCTTCTTTCCTTCTATCTTTGTAGTTTTATTCTCAGCATGATACTTGTGTAGTCTCTTTCTAGTTCGATTCACTTGGGCATGAGGACATGCCAATGTTTAAATGTGGGGAGGTTTGATAAACCCATTGTAGATGGATTATTCTATGCTTTAATTAGCGATTTTATGAACCTCAGATCACTTAAATACTTGCAAAATGAGCGCATTCATGAATAATTGTTACTCAGAAGTTAAACCGTGAATATATGCTATTTTAGCCAATTTTCTACTGTGAATTCACCCATTTTCCGTTTCACTCGATGCCTTGAATTGTTTGTTCAAGTGTTTTAGGTTTGCTAGAATCGGAGTGGATGTGGCTATAAAGGGCAAAAGGAACAAGGAAATCATGAAGAAAAGCTTAGAAGCCAATTCTGACGCCTGTGCGTACGTATTGGAAAAGTGGTGCGTACCCACCCACCAATCTAGGTGCGTACGCACCTGAAGCTCAATGCGTGCACACCCATCAAACATGATGTAACACCCTGCTCGTTACTGACAGTAGTTTCTGTTTGTAACAGTAGTTTTTCTATTTATTTAGTTTTTACTCCGTAATTGCTCACAGATTGGCTCGAAGAATTTTCTGTGGTTCGAATTCACAAAATCTGTGTATAGCCGTTTGACTTATTGTGACGAGCTGGAGCTATAAATAAAAGAAATGTTGACCACCTTTGACCACCGTTAACTGGCAGTTGAGTGGTGGTTGACCAGCGTTGACCGGTTGACCAAGTGAACTATGGGTTGGTTAATCCATTGAACCGGTTCACCAGAGTTGAACCGGGGTTAAGTCGCAAAGCCCCGAATGCAGTTGATTCGGCCCAACCTCGCCCCGGCAACCTCAAGGCTGGCCCGAACCTTGAATCCAACTCATGTACTAACGTGTTTGATGACAAAATAGGGGCCTTACTGAAAAACAAAACTCTGTTAGAAACGAATGACGGAAAGTCACCCAGGTTAGGGAATCGCTCCGATTCAAATCTCGGGCCGCTCTTCGGAGCTCGGCCAGCTTCCTAGGGAATCTTTGGCCAGGAATCCACTAGTCCCAGTGTCATTTACACTGACTCTAAGCTATTTGAGCAAGAAAAGTAAAAGCAAGTGATCAAATAATACCCGGTTTGAGAAAACTTTACGTCCCGTGCATCGTTTTGAATTACTTGGTCCCCAAGAAAGCTCTTTTTCTCTCTCTCCCTCATAATTTCGAAACTTTCTCTCTCTTCCTCACTATTCACATCTTCCAAAAAACTCCATTGTTGTTCTTGAAGAACGCTTGAAGGTTTTGAGGATCCAAACCTCCGATCAAAATCCAAACCGGTAATTTGACTCAGTTTTTCGTTCTGATTCTAATGGTGGTCTTATTTTCTTGATTTGAGCTCAAAATTTTCTTCTTCTCTTCCCCATAATTTCGGCCGTGAATCCCCATGACCATAGCTTGATTTCTTTGATTTTTGGTTTAGGATTCAAGTTATACACACTTCCAAAGTTCATAATCCAAGTTCTTGGCCTCAAATTAAAAGTAGAAATTCACCTTGTCTCATGAGCTTCAAATCTGTCCAGTCCCTCATTATGCTCGAAATTTTCATGCTTTTGATGTTAATTAGGTGTTTGTGAAGTGGTTTTGTGGATTAGAAAGCTTGGGAACTTCACAAGAGGTAAGGGTTAGGAAATTAGGGTTATGTTCTTGAAATTAGTACTTGTGATCTTTGAACTTTATGATGAAATTGATGACTTGCATGCCTTAATCATGTTTATGTATGTCTAATTTCATGTTTTATTGAATGAATTTATTAATTTGATGATGATTGTTGGTGATGGCCGAATTGGCCATTAGAGTTAGGGTTAGGGTTTCTCAAGAATGGTGTGGGGCAAAAGTGAAATTTGTTAAAGTTTGGTACCTTGGGTTAGATTGTAAATAGTCTATAGTTTTGGTAAATAATATATTTTAAGTAAATAGAGGGCTTAGTTGTAAAATAAGTTAAGTGTTCGGCCAAAACTGCAAATAAGCTAAAAGGTAACTTAGCCAAATTTCAAGTTAGTTAGTTAAGTCTAAAGCCAAGTTTAGCGGTTCAACCGGAATTAGTTATGACCAAAGTTAATATGGTAAATTCTCCTCCTTAGGACCAAGTTGAGCTTTACATAGTTAAAGTAATAATTATATGGACTTAGAAATAAAATAAGGCAGGATTCCAAAGACAAATTGTTCGAGAAACCAATAATGGTTTATTAAACTATTTTGCATGCGGTTAAGCCGAACCTTCGATTTAACCAGTTAAACTAAGTTTTCAAAACGATTTAAAAGCTAAGTTAAGGTACAATTTAGCTATTGACAACATATTAAGTCACTGGCCAGACCGAACCGAATTCCCAGCTTGGTTTATCTTCGAAATCCTAAGTTACGATTTGGTCAGCTTAGAGCAAGTTACTAAGTTTAGAATGGCTAGAATGATAAGTAAGAATTAAGTGGATATTTAAGAGATAAATTGAGGATAACATGGTCAAGTTGAGGTTTGATGTCGTGTTCTGAGAGTCACGCCGGTTATAGAATTATTTATGAACTTTCTAACAGTTTTAATCACGGCTCAAACGACATATTGGTTCAAGCTTCTTAACGAAACTTTGTTTTATACTATTAAGCGTTTAGTTAACCGAATTTTGGATTAACTGGTTTAGCTATCCGGCTCAGTGACTTTCAAAACACTTATGGTAGATTTAAGGCTAAGATGGCCTTTTAGTTTAAGTTGACGTCGGACCATTTAAGGATAGTGGTCAAGGTGACTAAATAGAAATTGAATTCAGTATGTTTTATGAGAAAGTGTACTTGGTTTCCTTAGACCAAATCAACGGGAATGATGAAGTAAATGAGCTGACCCCCCTTAAGTTTGTTTATATGGGTTGAGTTATGGTAAAGTCCAAGGTTAATATAACCCCTTTCAATTTCCTTAAGTTTATGAAAAATGTTGAGATCTGTGATGAATATGATGTGTATGTTGACTTAGCAAGGACGTGGGTTCCGTCTCGCTTGCCTAATTCGGTTGTTGATAATCCTCTCTGATCGTACCTGGCATGGACTGTGGTTTCGTCCCGCTTGCACAATGCTTTTAATACAAAGTGGGGATTGAGGTTTCATCCCGCCCACACTTAATGAATTGTTTGTACTTGTGTGTTGTGTGCTTTCTTGTCTTGTTCTTTGGTTAACTTCAATTGTGATGGTGACTGAGATTGATAAAGATAAGTGAGATTTTAGGAAGTAAATGAAATAGGGAACCTAGGAAAACAGATTAAGTTATAAATCCCTGACCAGAATGTAGATGGATGTCCTAGAGTGTTTCCCATAAAAGAGTCTCCCGTAGCACGTATCTTATTGAGAACTCTAGGTTCTCACCCCTTATTTATTTCCCCCATGCAGGAGAGTAGCTTAGAGAAGATGTCGACAAGGAGATTCAGATCGTAGTTCTCACGTGCCACTCGTTCAACTTCCCTATCTGATTTCATCGTTTCTTCCGCTACTTCACGACCCAAGAGACAACGTGGCTTCAATTCCTTCATGGAGATATCTGTACACCTTTATTTTGTGATGTATGTATAGTAAATAGAGTCTTTCCCTCACTTTATACTACTTTTGAGGGTTAGGTATTTTGCTAGAAAGCCTGAGTGCCAGTTTAGGGGCTGTCAGGATGAGCCAGGGCTCAAGTCTTAGTATCTTGTATAGAAGGTCTGTAAGACATATGTACATGTATTAGTATTTGCTTTTATATTTCGGGTGTATAAACTCTAAACCCTAGTAGTCTTATACATATTTTATGGTATTCAATTTCCTTATGTATATGTTTGTACTCGGTATACTAGAAGATGTCGTTTGATTGATATACAGATTACGTTTAACACGACAGGCTCATATTATATATTCATAATCGTAATAAATTAGGTCATAGAGGTCACTGAATGGTAACTCACAATTACTAGTACTGGAGCCTAGGAATTGGGACGTTACACATGATGCCCAAGTTTGCGACAGACGTGCGTACGTACAGACTTGGCAGTGCGTGTGCACCCAAGCTTGGACAACGCCTATAAATAGAGGAGACTATACCCTTCTGAGGACACAACCCTTCGTACACTCATTTTTCTTTCTTTAGTTTCTCTAGGTTTTCCATCTTTGTAAGCCACATTGGCCAAACATTTTACTGCTTTTCATTTATCTATTTTATATACTGTTACTCTGTCTGTTTGATTTCAATATAATTTTACTGTTTTATTTACCATGCCTTGCTATTATTCTGCTTGCTTTATTTCTATTCTTATGATTATTGCTAGTATGGAGTGGTGTTCTTGTGTGATAAACCCCATTTTGATGGGTAATTTCATGCTCTAAATTGACAAAATATCAGCCTTTCACCACTTAAATGCATAAGAAACAAGCGAGATCGTGAATAACTGTTCCTTTTGACCTAAAGTATAAATACCTACTATTTTAGCCAATTCCTACTATGAATTCAACTGTTTCCCATTCCGTTCGATGCCTTGATTCGTTTGTTCAAGTGTTTCAGGGTTTAGCAGGTTAAGATCGGAGCGGAAGTGGCTAAGGAGAGCGCGAGGAACGAGAAGATCACGAAGTTGTAGGCTGGATTGTTGGCCCAAGTTATCCCTTCCCTTTTGATAACCTCGAGGACACCACCCATGTCAAGATTACCTTCATTGTAGATTGTCACAGTCTTCTTGAAGATATCATCTTCACCCACTGGCGGAAGATCATAAGGGATGTACAAATGGCGGCCAATATCATCTTTAGAAAAAGGAATTTTCTTCCCTCTTAGAAATACATGCGGCTGATTAGGGGCAGAGAAGTTGGAGTAGAATTCCCTTACCACCGTCAAATTGATCGGGATAAAAGCATTATACATGAATCCCTAACCAAGCTCTTGAATTCTGTCCGCCATGAAGTCGTCATCGCCATCCGGAAAGTGGATGATGTGCTCATGAATAATACCCATTCCTTCCAATTTCTTAGCCCACTCAAAATTGGCCAATGACTCATAATGTTCATTTGGGAAATCAGCTTCTCGACCACAGTTGGAATTTGCATTTCTCCTACCCCTTGACGAAGTGGCTGTGGAAACGACTTCCTTACCTTTGCGTGCCATCTGAAAATCAAAAAACAACCAGACAAACAAATATTATGTGATCAAGGTAAACCATAGAGTATCTTAAATGAGTTATGCACATGTTTATTAATCAAATCTCATTTTTGGCAATTAGTATTTTGTGTACATTATGAACTTATATGAAGATTTTCAGTGCGAATGCGAGAATTCACAGAAATGTTCACATTGATACCACCAATGGAGTTCCCAAATCATGCCAAAGAATGCCAATTTGCTTTAACTTATATGAAGATTCTCGGTCTCGATGTGCGGTCACACGCCCCGAACGGAGGCCTAGTGCGGTCGCTTGGAGGCATGAGCACAGTCGCACTCTTGGACAGAGGCAACTCGAAGCGTATTCGTGTAACCGCGCGATCGGACGAGGGGTTCGTGCGATGGCACGCCCTGCACGATAGCACATGGAAGCAATGCGGTGGCATGGTGTAGACAGAGAGCAACCAAAATTGGATTTTTGATCCGTGCGAGCGCACAGGGGGGTCGTGCGGTTGCACTCCTTCGACAGAGGCTCCCAAATTTCAATTTTTGGTTTCGTGCGTCTGCACGAGCATGGTGTACGGCCGCATGGGGTGCCATATATTAAAAAATCCCTTTTAAAACTTCAAATTTTTGTTGTTTTTTTCCTTTTCAATTTTTTTTCTAAGGATGTAAGCTATGTACAAACCTACAACTATTGTGTTCACCCTTCTAACACATCACGAAACAATCAAACAAGAAAATTTCATTCCTCAAACTAACAAGTATATACAGAAATCACACAAAAAGAGAGAATTGAAAGGTTTTACAATGGTGGAGTGTCTCCCACCTAGCACTTTTGTTTAGTGTCTTTAAAGTTGTACATTGTTATATGGTAGCTTCCTTACTTCCACTTGGAATTATCCCTCACCAAGTGGGCATCAATTTTTCCTTTGTTGTGAGCACACCCTTGGCAACATTCAATTTGCTCATCAAATTCTTAAGGCTTGTGCACTTCAACTTTATTTTCTTTCTAGGCTCATCATCCTTAGGCTTCTTCTTCTTCTTTACCTCTTGAATTGGTTCTCCTTTTTTCTTCTTCCTCAACCTAGGGGAGCATTCCTTGACCCTTTTTCTTCTTTGACATAGCCTTTCGGGTTCTCAATTTCCTTCACTTCCACTTTTCCCAGGAAATTCTTTTTCAGAGCTCCTTTAGTGCAAGCTTGGACTTAATTAACGTCTCTCTTCTTAGGTAGGCGAGTTGGATGAAATAATTCGATGATGTTCCCCACCAAGAAAGATAAGACATTATCATATTAATTGAGCCTGAATTTTGTTATTTTCAGAAATGGTCTTCCTAGCAACAATTGGGGCTTTCCTCCTTTGTCTTTCTAAGCTGTTCTAATAACATGAAAATCTATAGGAATTATCAATTCTCCTATCTTCACCATGACATTTTCAGCAATACCAACCATGGAAATTATGCTTGTATCTACCATTGTGAAGACTTCATTAGACTTCCTTAATGGTCCAAGATCCAAAGTCTCATACACTTCAGAAGGCATCACAATTCCGCAAGCTCCGGGATCACACATGCAATCGGGAATTTCCATGCCACGAATCTTGCAAGTGACTAAGCATGGACAAGGATCCTCACATTTCGCATGTATCTCTTCTTTCACCACTTTGTTCTGCAAGAATGTTTCTTCTTCATCCTCTTCCTTTGCTTCTTCCTCCTTTTCATCCTCTTTCTCACAGTCATCCAACTTTTCCAATTCTGCAAGTAGCTCATATAACCAATCATCTTCCTCTTCCTCTTCATCTTCTTCATTCCCTTTTTTACGGACCATGTTGATGCCTCCCTTAGGATTTGGAAAGGGTTGAGACGGAAGCGGACTCGAACTGGATGGTTGAGATGAAGGTTGAGGTGTAACTACCACTTGGTTGGTGAATTTGGTGAGCAAATCAGTGATGTTGGACAATTAGGTCTCTCCTCTTTTCAGAGCTTCTCTTAGGTCTCGATTTTCTTGTTGAGAAGTGCATAGAGCTTCCTCATAATTGGTTGGAATGACATTTGCTTGAGGATTCTGAGGATAAGTTTGACAGATGTGTGGAGGTTGGTATATCAGATTTTGTGGGTTCTGTGGCTGGCTGTAAGTGTATGGTTGACGGTATTGGGTTTGTTGCGGTTGTTTAAAAGAGTTCCATCGGTTTTGCTGGTTATCACACCACCCTTGGGGCTGTGCGTATACTGCTTGTTTTGGGGCAGCGGTGATTGAACTTCAAAGAAATTGTGGGAGGATGCGACGGTGTTGTCTTCCTATAATTGCGGGCATTCGTCGGTGTGATGAGAGTTGCACGAGCATATGCTGTAATGTTTCACCAGTGTTTCCTGAGAGGTGTTGGGCTGCTGTTTCACGAGTTTTGGAGCTGCATGTTGTCCTTCCTTAATTTCTTTCAACATAGCAGCTATATCAACCAAAGATTTTGCAAGAATGATCAACTCCAAAGGTGTAACTTCAAAACTCCTTTGGTGGAAGTTGCGGCTCTTGTCTTGAAATGTTCACTATTGTCTGCCACCGACTCAATTAACTCCCAAGCCTCATCTGGGATCTTGTTCATCAAAGCACATCTACTCAATGCATCAATCATGGCTTTGTCACTTGGAGTTAATCCCTCAAAGAAGTAGTTGATGCCCGAAATCCTTACGGAATTACGAAGTCCCACCGACAAGTGTACCGGATCGTATCAAGTAATAAGAAGTGAGTAGAGTATCATTCCCACGGAGATTAATGGACTAAGCAACAATGATTAATTGAATTCTTTACTTAGACAAATCAAATAATAATTAGTGGTGTGAATCTGTTCAAAACAGATTTAATTAAGATCATGCAATTTTCACAAATTCAACAAAGATCAATACAACAGTAGCAATTGAGAAGAATTAGCAGCAAGTATAACACAATTAAGAAGGGAAACAATAATGAGAAATAAGCCAAGGAATTGGAGATGTAAACCTAGCAGGATCCTAATTCAATTATTCTCTTTCTTTCAATGCAATTAACCATCAAATCACAATGAACCCTAATTAACCAAACCCTAATCTCTTAGTGATTTAGTTTCTCTAATCCTAATTAATTATCAATCTCCTGATTAACCAACTAAGACAGAGGTGAAGACTAATTCTAGTTCGATTATGTGAAATTCAAAGATGATGTTAGATCAAGTTTTATGTCACTTACCCAATCTAGTTAAACCCTATTTGAAATTTTCACAAAATAATTGCACAACCAACCAATTTCCTATCTCTAGTTTACTAGAAAGTTATGAAGAACATTTCCCAATCACAATCAATTTAGGTTTCTCTCAAAATCACCAAACTGAAAGCAAAGGATCAAATTACCTATCGGTTTCGTTGATCCCTTAAATTGACGAATAGAAAATTTCCTTTGATTTGATAACAGTAACTTGCAATTGAAGGAAATATGCAAACTTGAATTAATCACACATGCTTGAGATGAACAGAGCTCCTCATCTCTGGCTTTGAGAAAGTTTAGTTACTCATAGAGAGCAACATCACAGAATCCTATTCTAAACCTTCAGAATTTAAAACTAAAAACTGAACGTCCTATTCTAAACCTAAAACTAATCTATTTATAATTCTAAGTAATCCTAATTCATGGGCCTTAATCAAATTAAACTAAACCTAATAGAATTACAATTACTAACAATAAAATAGTTTTGCAAATCTTGGGCTTGAGATTGGTGAGCCACGTTTGGGTCAAGTCTGGAACTTAAAATAGTTTTACAAAATACTCAAGATAGTATTTGATGAAGAATTGAGCTAATTTACTTGAGTATTAGGCTAAATCTCTACTTAAAACACAAGAAACTAGTGCCTAAAACCATAAATGTTGCACCCGAATCATAATACCAAACTTAAAGCTTTGCTTATCCTCAACCAAACCAGAATCATGTTATATACTTATGGTGCAATTGTTCAAGGAAAGGCTTGGGTAAGTAAATTTGAGGAGTACTTTAACACTTGATAACTTGAGCCAACTGGTTCGGGATTGTCGATTGAACACCTACTCTAAAGAGCCGCCTTGTAACAGAGCATTTAAAGTCAAGAAAAGAACACCAAAAAGGAGCAATAAGAACTGGTTGGAGAGGAAGTAATTGAAATGAAGAAGAGGTTGCATAATAACCCTTAAGAGTGAGGACTTGAGGGATTCATGTTTTTCGAAAGATTAACCAAGC
>JASCZI010121875.1:0-16075 GCA_036250425.1 Stylosanthes scabra | reverse complement strand
CAAAAAACATTTTTCCTTAAAATAAAAAAAAAGCAAAGTTGATGAAAACGTAATTTTTTTCTAATGCATGATGACAATGAATAATATACAAATAATAATAAAAAAAGAAAATAATGCTCGCTTTTGTCCTAGAAAGGTTGAACATATTTTTTTAGGTGCTACAAGAGATATAAACCCTATCATGGCTAGTCACTAGGTTCATTTATTTGTGCATGAAAGGTGGGTTCTAGACCTCTAGGATATATGGTTCCCAGATTGCATTGCCTTTGACCATAGGTCAAAGACCCATCTCAAGGATAAATCATAAGTAGGGATGCACCCTCTCAGACATGATAAATCAATGAGACAGTAACAACCTGAGTGATATTTCAACAACTACCAATGGAGTATAAACTCTCAAAGGCAATGCCAAAATATCTCCTAAGTCTTAATTTCCACAGCTCGGGCATAGAGCTCTTAAAGTGAGTGCATTAAGTGAAAGTGAAGTGTGTGAAGGGAGCACATAAAGTCAAACAAGCCTATAACTACCCAATCAATTCTAATTATTCAAGCGGTTAGAAATCAATATATACAAAAGCAAAATCTTAAAAGAAGAAATCAGAATAGATTACTTACCTGGCATCCTCTCACTACAAAACAACATCACTGTGAAAAAAAATATTATATACAAAAGATAAAAATAAAATAATATTATTTAAATTATAATAATTCGCATAATTACTCTAATAGGCTTGACTCTTAAAGGGTCCCCAATGGAGTCGCCATGCTGTCGCTACGTGCCCGAAACGGGCTGCTTTGCGACGAGGATGCGACCGAAAAATTTTGAAAAAAGAATTGAATCATGGAGTCGCCACCAATTTTATTCTGGAAAAATCGGATAAAACCGTGAATTTGTGAAAACTGGTCTTTTAAAGATATCTGAAGTTCGGGAGTCTGATTATGCGTAAGGAAGGGTGAAAACTCAATTCCGCTGCACCCTTAATACATCCATTGAAAACAGTTACCTTAGAGTATTTTTATGCGAATTATCATAATTTAAATAATACTTATAATTTTTTTAATTAAAATTAAAAAAAAAAAGAAAAGCAAATTGAAGCAACGCATGATGATGACTTCTATATGCATGGTGATGATACATAAATGAACTAAAGCTCTGACAAACCACAAAACATATTCAACTAATTTAAAAATAAATTTGATAAAAAAAATAAAAAAAAACTTACAGTCAGAAGAAAGAATGACCAAATGGTGTACATGCATTACATCTAGGAAATTTCAATGTCTAGCCTTAAGCATCAAAAGCACCGGTTCTTATTTTTAATTTAAATCAATGCCCAACATCTTATATACATGACTCTTTAACTCATTTCCTAGCCCAAAAAAATTGTCTACCCTTCTTGCCGTTGAGATTTATTAACGACATTTTTTTTTATTCTCTACACAAATGCACTCGTCTCATTTCAACCTATAGCACCACCATATTTTCCTTTAAGTTCCGTTCATTTCAACTCCTTTTATTTATTTATTTTTTTTAGTTAGAAAATTGCAAACAAAATGCTGAAGAAGAACATGATTATGATATTAGAGAAGAGAAAACTGTAATATTAATAGCAACATTGAATAAGGTAAATCTAATTTTTTTTTTGTTCATTTCTTTCTAGTTGCATTTTTATTTGAACTTAAGTTCTTATAAATAAAAAACACATGAATATTACATCAAAATTTGAAAATAAATACCTAATGTTGAAATCTTTGTGCCTTTAAGCGATAATGCTCTTCTAGAAAGTTGTTCTTCAATGGTTTTTGCAGTTCATACAATATTATTCTCTCTATTTTCTTTCAGTTGTTTTTTCAAAAAAAAAAAAATCCCCCCCTTTTTTCTGTGATATTCTTCTGAATTTATAAGGTGCAAAAAATATCTTTCATGATGGTCTTCCATGCTTTTTACCTCATTCTTTGCTGGCTTTCTTGCTTTTGACAGGTTCGAGTGGTGTCTATTAATTCTTCTAGTGGGAGTAGTTGCATTACTCTTATCTTCTTGGCTGGCCATTAACTATTGTCTTTGCTTTTGCGTTGTTCCACTGTCTTCATGATGATTTCAGAGTATTTGGTTGATGATGAGTTGCTAAGTGGAGCCAGACTCAGTAGCTTCAATTATTCTTTTCTTCTTCTTTTGATGTCCTGGAAGAAGCACCCTTTTTTTTTTTTGTAGTGAAGAACATTTTTATTTACAATGTACACATCCTAATTTTTTTTTGGTGGGCCAAAGACATTTTTTTAAAAAGAAAGTTAATATTAGTCGGACAAATACAGTATTCACATTTATAAAAAATAAAATAATATTTTGAAATAAAAATAAAATTTATTAATTTCAACAATTAGATTTACAAGAAAAAATATAAAAAATTTTAAAAAATTTATCATAAAAAAGTTTTTGAATTTCAAAAATAAAATTTGAAATATTAGATTTATAAAATAAAAAATAAAAATTTAGGAGAGAATTTTATCGTTAACACTAAAAGGAAAAGAAAAATTAGAAGAAAATTTTACTATTAATTAATAATGTTTCAATTTTTTATTAAACCTAATAAGTGTACAACTAAAGTTTTTTACTAAAGTATAAGTTAGTTGATTGATAATTGTTTAATTTAGTGAGTTGACCTAAAATATTATGATTTAGTTATTGCAAAATAATTTAATAATTTAATTTTTTTAATAAAAAAATAAACATTTTTTTTAATTTATATTTTGTATAATATGTATGTAAAAATTAAGATATAATAAATTTATCATTAATTTTAAGTATTTTAATTCTTTAAATAATATCTTAAAAGAAATTTTAAAATAAATATATATCGATTTAACATTTTTGTGCAACGTGCGGGAATATTCTAGTTTTCGTATATACTTGGAATACCGCAAAAAAAGATGAGAATATATTATAGTAAACGACATTGAACTTCAGATCGAAGCACGTGAAGAAACAAAGAGGAAAAAACATGAAAATAAAAAAGAAGGACCAAGTTAAAAGTCCTCTTACAAAATCATTTTCAGGTGAACAGGGTCCAGCAGGTATCAAAGAGAAGAGAACATCATCGATGATGATATATTTTTATTAATAAATGAAAATTTATGGAGTTAATAATGTGTTGATAATTTATAATAATTAATATTTTTTTATTTTTTAATCATACTATTTTTTTAATTGAATTTATTGACTCTCTAATGATATTTAATCGTTAATTTCGTAGCATTATTTTTTTAATAATTGATTAATTATAATTGTAGAGTTTCAGCGCGTTACAACTAATTGTGTGGGTCAATTTTTTTTTATTAAGTACATTTAAGTCTTTTTATTTGAATAAAATTTTTTATTTAGGATTTATTAATTATCCCTTAAATAAACGAATAATTTTATATGTTTTAGATGTTACATAATTGTTGTAACAAGAATGGACCATGCTCAAATTAAAGTTGCTAAGTTTCTAAACCAGCCGTCCCATGGGTTTGCCTTTTACCTATAAACAATTTTTTGTAAGTACAATTAATACAAAAACGAACAACACCAACTAATATTTTTTTTTAGTTGTTTTAATTTCCTCAGTCACGTTTTCCCAATGTATGTATTAGAGCAATGTTGATATTTAATTTCCCAGTTTAAACTATTTTCATCTGCTACTTGGACATTAGAATATGCATGTTTAATTCATTTCAACATATTGATCAATTGGGTTAGACAAATTGATCAATGGTATTTTTGATCAAATATGAGGAAATATGAGGAAATAATGCTGTAAGTTCTCTTGGTCGGGTGATAACTATTCCAGAAAATGTTTTTTCTAAGGTGAATGCTATGATATTCTTTCTACCATTTTATTAATGTCCGGCTATATTATTACCATTGAGAACAAACGACAAAGTTCTTTTTATCAAGTGTTACTGTTTTCAGATATCATCTTACGAATTAAGTGTTCCAAAGACATGTTTAGGAAACATTAAAAAAGAGTTTTTTACCAAAAAAATCATTTTTGGGTAAAAAAATTAGAATGTTATGCAGAATTTATTCAAAGATTTAATTTTATTCTCCAAAATTAACAGGACAGTCAATTGTTACTTGTTAGTCAATATTTTTTTTTTCAAATCTAATTATCATTTCTTTCTCTCTTCTGCCAAACCACCAACGAACAACACCAACTGTTATTTTCTGTGTTAAATTTAATTTGAAAATCAATTGGTCTACTCACTTGATGTGGCAACATTTAAATAAACAAGAGCAAAAGTTAGATTTTCTCCAAGAATAAGAATTTTTATGAAACAAATGATTCATAAACCAAGTGTGGGGACGTGGAGTGTATGAAAACTGAAGAAAGTGATAGAAGAATATACTTTATGCGAATCAATTAGGGAAAAAAATAAAAATAAAAACAGTCAAAATAACAAGTGGCTTATAAGTTATAACTTAATTAAGAGATTTTGGTTCAAATTTTGGATTTAGCAATTTTTTATATAAATTATATATAACTTTTTATGTATTCTCATTATATATATTCCAGAATTATAGATACTGTCCAGATATATCTTCTTGTTCTTTGGTAGTAGCTAATAGTAGCTGTTTTTATTTATTTATTTATTTTTGTCTACCCAGCATGCATTTCTAGTAAAAAATAAGTGTGTCACTAAAAGAATGTGTAACAAGTAATCAAATAGTACAAAGCCTGGAAATTACCTTCTACTACAAGTTGAATAACAAAATACATATATAAAATCGTTTAGTTAATAACATAAATTTCAAACTTTATTGACAACATTATTATATTCTTAAAACAAATACACGATGTAATTTAGCGGGACCATTGCTCCTAGGGGTCTCAATGGGGTGAGGCGGGAGTACTGGCGGAGGATGCCTCCTCACTCTCCTCCACACTCTCCTCCTCACACTCCGATGGCACAAAATACTTGATAGTCTGATACTTCTTATACACAAAATCAGGAATGATATGAGTAACTATATCAGTGGCGTTATTGCCTACAATATGAGCATTTGTGTCCGGAAAGAACTCGAATTTGTTGGTATTCATGACGATTCCCTTTTCAGAAATTTGAAGAGGATATTGGAGCAGGTGTCCAAGAAGGTCTTGTATGGGTGACTCCCGAGCATATTCATAAAGATACTCTATAGCAAGTTGGTTCACTTTCTCAATACATTCTTTGCTTTCAGGGTTGAGGAAGGCGTTGTCAAGTTTGCCGAGGTGCTCATACCATAAGGACATGCGGAAGCCATGGATCTGGCCTCTCGCACCATCATAGTTGGTAGCCAAATGGTACGGTTGATAAGCTCCCATGGCGATTTCAGAGTCTCTTCCTCCATCCATTGATCTCTGATTAATGTTGGCAGATCCAACCACTATGTATTCGTCATCAACTATAAACAAAAAAACCAAAAGAAGAATCCACCTTAGCTATTATGTAAACGATGAAAAATTTATGTATTCAAATATATGAAATCGAAAGAGGGAGAAAAAATACATATGAATTATTACACGTTGGATAAAAGTATACATAAATTTTTTAATAATCTAAATGTACATATGAAATATTTTATCCATGTTCTATTGTTGGAATAGAACATATATATAATATTTCATGTATACATTTGAGTTATTAAAAAATTTATGTGTATTTTTGTCCATCGCGTAATAATTCATGTGTACTTTTGTCTATTCTTATTAAATCATCTAAGAATTCTTAATATTCATCTTTATAAATGTTATACGATGTAGTCTTCGGAATGAGATAAGTATTATTTTAGTCCGTATAATCAAAATCATTCCTAACATTTATCTTATATTTTAAAATCATTTGAATGGTTATAAATTCTTTTTAACGATAGAATTGTCCCTTAAATTATATCTCTTTCATCGGTATATCTTCATTTTCCATGATAATCACCATTAATAAGACTACAAATTTTCAAATAAGTCAAGAAAATTAACTTTTCAGCTGTTTTAATAAATTAATGTTAGATTTAAAAAAATTTTTTTGTCATATTGTTGGTGATAGTCATGTGGAGGAAAGCAGGAGTGATATAATTCGAGAGGCAATTTTATCTTAAAAAAATTTTGTAATTGGAAGGAGAATTTTAAAATAAAAATAAAGGTTATAGACAATTTTGACGACAAAAATTCTTAAAAACGATTTTAATTTTCGACCAAAATTATAAGAACCAAAATAATATTTAGCCAAGTCCGAAAATATTAGAAAGGTTAAGAGTTACCAACCTATCATCATTTTTGAATGCACATAAATCATGAATCGTCTGGCCTCCTGTGATTTCATATAATTGGAACATTGGTTTGGTTTTTGTAGAGGCTCATATTCTTCATCATTCTTCACCTCTCGATTGCCAAGACAGAAGAATGCCAAATATTGCTGAGGATCTTCATCTAGTCCTTCTTCCTCGAGTGCTTGAACAATGTCCTCGTACATCATATTTATGGTCCTCCTTTGCAAGTATAATATTTTTTGAACATTTCCACTCTCAGGGACACCCTCTGGCCACATTGGAATAACAACATACACAACAAACCTTTCCCTGGCTTTGATCTTGCTAACAATCTTAAGCAAAAGCTCCTTTGGTATTAGATTCACAGCATCAGGGTGCTCTTTTTTTTGTTCATCAACACTCCAATCGAAATCGCTTCCTATGAAATATTGATTCTCAATATAAATAAAATTTTTCGCCCGCCTAATTGCTTGAATATATGCATCTTGAATGCTTCTATCTTTCATTTTATTCTCTTCATTCATAAGCCCAAATTTAAAAGCATCTTCATCAGCAGATTTTGGAAACCCAAGGGTAGCATTGTTATCAATGGATCTGAATAATTGAACATTCCATGTGTCATCATCATTAGAGTCTGTTACTTGAGATGGTGAAATGATACAATCTTTAATCTTTTCCTCTGAAAGAAACATGCCCTTTATGCCCTGTTTCCTAAATCTCTCCACAAAGGTGGAATAAACATCCCATGCAATTGGCCCTTCAAGCTTACAATGCACGTCATGCCATGGCTCTCTAGGTCCGCCTTTTTCGATTCTAGCACCATCTATGCAGGGTTGATGGAAATCTTGATTGTGTTCATCCTTCAAGGTTCTGAAGAGTGAATGAATTGGAGTGTCATATCTCCCTCACAGAGATCAATACCTCCAATGAAACTCACTATTCTTCTTTTATTTGACTCATCTCCATTTGGTAACTTAGCATCCACCACCACAATCTTTTGATGATGAGTGAAATAAGTATTGTCACGAGGACATAAAACACAATGCACGTTAGTGTCCTTAAAATAGTTTTGGGTTTCTTTATCATGAGTATGCATGATGCTGATGTAATTTCCAATAATTGGAACTTGAATTCCATCCTGCCATAGAAGCAGCACAACCTTGACTCCATCATCTTTTGCCTTTTTCTTGAGAAGCTGGCCAAGTGTTATGTCTCCCCCATGCTTTGGCCTCTTTGGATCTCTTATAAGAGAAATTTCAGTGTATATAAAGTGTTTTGCTTCATTGATTGCATCAAATATATCCTCCCAGCATCTTTGAGGCTTGTAAGTCTCACCTCCATCAAGCACTACTCTTGGGAAAAAATTATCTTCGACATGAGCATCTTGATAAAGTGTAACCTAAAGATATTTTGGATATATAACAGAAGTTAGTTCTTAAAGATTTAAACCACACTGTGTTAACTTAATATAAACTAGGTTTATATCAGGTCAACGGTCAACCCGACGCATAATTATTATATCAAATTATCAATTATGCTAGGTCATTAGGCTGGTCATTACATAGAAAATACAACTAATCAACTAAAATATAGCAATGGATCATTAAAACATATTAAAACTAATAATCCAAATTAAAATTCTCAAAATTAATCATTTAAAATACTAAAACTAATCATTAAAATTAAAAAAGGAGATGTTGGCCAGTACTTTTCACCAAATCATTGGTTATCAATATATAGTTTCTTTTATTATATACAATTTTACGAGTTAGATGCATTCAGCGCATAACTTGAATCCAATAAAAAAAAAAAGAAGGATAGATACCGAATAAGAACAACAAATCTGAAGTCGATAAAAATATAGGAAGTGTTTCCAGTATATCTTGAAACGAGGTGTTCCTGTGTTTTTAATAGTTGATCTTAATTGATTTTAATTATAAAATATATATATATAACTAAGATCAGCTGAAAACACAGGAATATCGATGTTCCCGAATATACTTGAAACATTTCCAAAAATATACTTCAAACCTTGCATATACTCCCGTGTAATGTTTAAATATAAGATAATATTATGATCGGAGAGAAGTTTTGGCGAAGAGTAGTGAATGCTGATCTGATTTAGGATAATAAAAAAAGTAGTCCAAAAAAATATTACATACAATACTTATGTTTTTTTTTCTAAATTATATACAAATTTTTACTACTCTTCTTCCAATTCTACTATTTGCCAAAGAGTTTTTCTAAATTATACGGTTATCATAATTTTAATCGAATGTGATTACAATAAAGGTATAAATGATAAATTAAAGTATACAAGCATCAAACGAACAAAATCAAATATTCACACTTAACTCATAATAATAATAATAGTAATAATAAAAATGATAGTAATAAAGTAATTGTTCTTTATCATAATTTAGGATAATTCTATTTGAACAAGTGATTTTGGCTAATCAAGTTCAACCAAGTGATTTATTTTAATACTAAATAGAGTATTATTTCGATATCAAATAGTATAAAAAATTACACATAAATAAAGTTCTATTTAACATCGAAATAGTCTTCTATTTAGCATAGTAAAAAATGACTTAGTTAGACTTAGTTGGCTAAAACCACTTGTTCATATAAAATTATTGTAATAAGAATATATATATACCTTGCATCCCTTTTGTTGCGAGAAGAAAGTGCGAGGAACTCCAAGAAAATCAGGATCTTTGATTCCTTGAGACCAGTTTGGGTGCCGTTTAGCATCAAAGAATTGTAGCTTGACATGGATCTTTGGAACCCCAGGTATGGGTTTTTTGCTCTCATCAACTATGTCAACCCATTTGTCTACTTCATCACCATTTAAGATTTTCTCATCAACAGCTACATATGCATGCCCAAGAACAGATCGTCCAGAAAACAAGTAGTTGGCACGTTCCAAGATGAATATGATATTTGATGTCTTATGGGCACAACGAATATAAAAAGACTCTTCTGATTTAGGGTTATCAATAACATCTTTTACTCGCCTGCTTTCAATCTTTACTTCATCCAGATAAATGCTTACATAATGGTTAACACTCTTTATTACTCTTACTATACTTGGAAGACCCTGATAAATCAAAAGTTTGATAACTATACTTAGATATAATTTTTTTAATTTTTATTTATTAATATATAAGATATATTACAATGTAAAATGAAAACAAATATTATTATCATGTTGACAGTCAACTTATAATAGTGGAATTTTTAAAGTGAAAATAAATACATGCCGATTTCCTCCAAATCCAATCAATAGTAGTTTACAAGGAAAACCAAAGTTGAAGTTAATGGTAGGTATAAATAAACATTGACTAAATATCTAGGTTGCAGGAAAGATCGGTAGGATAATCGGTTTAATGATTTAAAGATTTGACCGAAATCAAATTGTAATTAAATTAATTTATTTAAATATAATATTATAATTTAAAAAATATAAATTTATTTTAGAAGATGAATCGATTTAATCGATTCATTAGTTTATTATTAATTTTTTACTTATTGGTTTTTTATTTAAATCGAATAGGATAGAGGATCCGTTTTTGGGTTTTGGTTGAACCAGCCAATCCGGATCGATTTTCAAAATATTGTTAAATATTTAAATTACTCTTACATAAATTTATTAAATATTTTCAACGGCAGAAAAAAAATATTGTTAAATTTTTCGTGAAACTTCAAAGATAACAGTTGAAATGTAAAAGTAAAAACATTTACCGCCGGATGTTTACAACTCAATGCTAAATCTGTTGCAAAATATTTTAGTTTGGTTTTTAACTAACTTTTATTATATCAAAGTACTAAAAATAAATTTTGTTAAATATATTGGTTAATTTCTCTGTCATTTTACCTATTATGTGCCGTCCTCTATTATTAAAAATTCTACTTTAATTTTTTTATTTATCATTAAAGTACACAAAATTTTAACATATAATTTTGCGTACTAAAGATTTATTATATTTTGTTTTTATCATTATTTACATAACACAAATAAATAATGTGATATTAATTAAATTATAATATAGACACCAAAAAACAATTGAATTATAATATCACAAACAGGAAATAAATTAAAAACTAATAATTTTCTTTCCCATGAAACAAATTTCCCCTACTGCAACTGGCAAGCTTCTTGCTTTTATTCATTTTAGAGGGACGAGACACAGAAGTTTCAAAATCACTTATTAATTATTATCAATGCAATTATATAAATTTTTAAAAAATATATAGAAAAACTTATGGAAATAAAAAGGTATAGTCATAGGAACAGGACAAACCGATGAAAGGGCCTCGGCGTTTTGAACCTCATAAATGGTTACATCGATATGTCCATGCAGCAGAAATGGCGCCATCACTTATATATATACCTGCAATATTTTTTTTATTATTTTTAGTAAAAATTTTTAAAATTTTTCTTTTAATAAATACATAATCAATATATTACAAAAAAATTAACTTAGTAACCTAACATGGCAACCTTAAAGTATATGATGATTAGCTAAACCTTAAAACTTAAGAGTAGAATTTAAAAGAAAGAATTTTATTTAAAGTTTATTAGAGTAAGATGGCAACATGAAAATTAAACTTGAAAAGCAAGTAGGAAAAGAGAGAGTGTGTAGTTCTGACTTGGTAGAAGTGACGAGGGAGAATAAAAACTAAGATATGGGATCTACAATGCAACTGGAGCTCGAATGATGAAGAAATAGAGCACATCAGAGAGGATATTTATAAGGTAATATGGTAGACTGGAAAAAATGACGAAGAAAAGATTTTTTTTTAAATTATTTAGTAATTGAATAGGTATTATTTGAAGTATTTTATTTTGTTATTATTTATTTTTAAAGGAAAAAGTACTCTAAAATTATTAAATTTATAAAGTAGTAATGTAATATTTTAATCAACTTTAAATTTTTAATTTTTATAAAAAATATAGGTAATCAATATTTTTCTAACCAATAAATCAACCAATAAAAAATAGAACATTTGTAACTGTTATTAAATAGAACATCTGAAACCTAAAATAACCAACAATCAATTTTTATAAACAGAACATTCGAAATCTAAAGAAATAAAACATTCGATTTAAATTATTGGTTGATATTGGTTAAATTTTTATTGGTTACTTAACACATGGTTAATTTTTATATTATTCGTAGATTTTATCATCTTAATTAAAAAATGATTATATTTTTTTTAAAATGATTAATAATTGGTTTATGCTATTTGCACACCAAAATTAGCTATCAAAATTAATCACTAATGTATAATATGTATTAAAATATAAAAATACGTGTTAATTAAAAATGATAAAACTATATATGAATTTATATGTATTCATATATAAATATATGATGACTAATTTTAGTCACGAATTTTGATGTATAAAATTATTGTTAATAATTGTAGAGGAGTTTAATTCTAATTTGAAAGCGAAATTAGTTACTCTTCTTTTAAAAAGCAATAATTGTTTTGTTTATAATTGGTGGATGCTTATGTGGATCAAATCATCAAACTAACATGCATGCATTAATTAGTGAATATTTGCATGTGATTAAAAAAAAGTTTTTTGGACGTAATTAAAATCTATTTTAAATAGTGTGAAATAGAACCTCGTGGGTCAAACGATGTTGTTTTGTTAGCTTATTTAATAGAAAGTATCTATGATTTCCTTCACACTATGATGAGATACTAGGTTTCTCTCCTTCATATGCACATGGCTCCAAGAATCATATTTTATATTTTTATTGATTTGAGTAAAAACCGGGTAAATAAATGTCACAAAACAATGAAACATTATAACAATAGCCACCAATTCATGAAACTTTTAGATATTTTAATGGGTAAATTTTATTATAAGAAGGTTAAATTATTTTGTTATGTGTTATAATTTTATTGAAATTTTAGTTGGTTCTTTATATTTTTTTCTTTTTAATTATGACACTCATAAACGCAAATAAAAAACTTTTAAATAAATATTTTTTGAATCAATTATCTAACAATATTTGTATGACTTTTAAATTTCTTCTTGTATTTTAGAGTTTTTTTTTTTTTTAAGAGTATGGAGGTATAGTCATTATCTCATTGAGAGTGTGTGAGGGCCTGGTGTCGGAGTAGAAAATATTGAAGGGTGTAATACTTTACATAATATTTTTTTGGTTGTCGTTTGACAATGACCATGGTTTTTTTTTCCTGTTTTTGAGTTTTCACATTAATTTTCTTGTATTATAATTGTATTATTGTTCTTTTAAATTTCTCTATTTTTAATTGTCTATGGAGCATAGTTGCGATCAACACGGATCTACATATAACACTGTGAGGGCACTTGCCCCAGTCAATTTGAAAAAATTCTATGTAGTATATATAAAAAAATATGTTTGTCCCCTCTATAAAAATAAATTTGACCCATTGTAATCTAACTTTAAATGTTAAGTAATTATTTTTGCTTGTCAATCAAATTGTAGCTGAAATCTAGAAAATTACTTTAACCCTATTTATTGGAGTATTTTTCAATTTAACTTTTAATACCTAATAATCAATTTGATGACTTTTTATCATATGTTTGGACGATCTAAAACGAGATTTAATTTTGATATACTGACATTCTAAAGAGTTTTACACAGTCATCCAATTAGATCCATATATTTATATGACTTTAAAAATAGTAAATTTAAAAATTAATTACTTTAATTTTGGTTGTATGTGTAAAACTCTTTTACACTGACGGCATATGAAAATTAAATTCATCTAAAAGATCAATTGTCAAAATTAAAAAGGATATATTTATGTGGGAGTGTTTTTTCTTTCAAATTAAGATAACAAACTCACGCATTATAAAAATTATAAATTTAATAGAAACTGAAATCTTATTTTTTCACTTTATTAAAAGACCCATTTATTATATTGACAATAAAAGATTATTGTCGTCTCTATATTTTTTAAAGATATAAACAACAAATAGAAAAATTTTAAAAAATATTTTATTGTTTTAGATTAATAAGATTTTTTAGTAAATGTATTTGTCAAATAATTAAAATGTTAATTGTATTTTATAATATTATTTATTACTATTATAATATATATATAATACTTGCCCCACTATCAAAAATTTCTACATCCGTCACTGGTTATGATGCCCAACAAGTGGTATCAGAGCCAGGTTCGGTGGATGTAAATTCTTAGTATGTTCTGTGGTTGCAGTTTTATCTGATCTTCCACATCAGAAAAGAATTATCATTCGTGGCAGCTTTGTTATTGTTGTGTTGCTGCAATGACTCTTGTTTCAAGCATCATGAGGTTTGATATAGAGAAATTTGACGGAAGGATATTCTTTGGCTTGTGGCAAGTTCAAGTCAAGGGTGTATTGATACAATCTGGGTTACACAAGATGCGGAAGGTGGAGCAAGTTCGACAAATGGCTCCGAAGTTGCTGACGTAGTCTCTCTGGTCGAGAGATATGCTGATATCTTCTGAAATCTTGAGAGATGTATCATCATGGTAAGTCCGTACTGTCATGAAAGATGATGAGTTGTTGGCGGATCCACAATTACACATGGACATTGGTTGTCAGTTGATGCAAGTTGTGTGATGATGGAGTTATGTCGATGGATGAGGAACTTCCGGGAAACCATAAAATCTCAGTAAAGTTTGTTCGACATGTACCGAGGAAATTCTTAGAATTGGCTAATTCTAAGTGGATGCACTTTTTATGGTGGAGTGTGATAGCTATTGAGCTATGATTGTCGGTGTTGACAATGTCATTATTTTCAATCAAGGTGGAGATTGTTGGGTTTGGTCGAAAATAATGTGTATAAGAAATCCCACATCGCTTGATGTAAGAAGTGTGGGTGAGACTTTATGTTATAAATAGATGCTTAAGTTGAGGGTTTTAAGTGCATTAAGTCAATACATATTGTGTGACTTTTAAATTCCTTCTTGTACTTTAGAGTTCTTCTCTTGTAAGAGTATGAGGGATGTAGTCATTGAAAATGTGAGAGGGCTTGGTATCGAAGTAGAAAATATGAGAGGGTGTAATACTTTACATAATATTTTCTTAGTTGTCGTTTGACAACGGCCATATTTTTTTTCTATTTTTAAGTTTTTACGTTAATTTTATTGTGTTGTGATTATATTATTATTTTTTTAATTTCTCTATTTTTAATTTTTCATGGACATGTTCGCGATCGCCAGCACTTAGAATCTTGCATCACCTATGACCGCAAAAAAGAGATGAGAATATATACTTAACGACACTGAACTTGAGATCTAACCTTGAGATCTAACTAAGCACATGAAGAAACAAAGAGTAAAAAACATGAAAATAAAAAATAAGGACCAAATTAGAAGTCTTCTCTTCACCAAAAAAAAAAAAAAAATTAAAAGTCTTCTTACAAAATCTTTTTCAGGTGAACACGGTCCAGTAGGTATAAAGAGAAGAGAAGATCGATGATGATATATTTATAATAATTGATTCATTGTAGGGTTTCAGCGCGTTACAACTAATTATGCGGGTCAAATTTTTTATTTTATTTTATTAAGTACGTTCAAGTCCCTTTGAATAAATTATTTAATTTAACAAAATTCGTTGTACTTAAAATCGTGTTTTTCATAACATAAATATAATATATTTATTTGAAATATCATATACGAATATTATGGCAATGCGTGGCCCTAAATATATACTAAACAAACGACGCCGAACTTGAGATCTAATAAGCACATGAAGAAAGAAAGAGTAATAAATAAAAAAGAAGACCAAATTAAAAATCTTCTTACAAAATCATTTTCTTAGATAAAAGATTTTTTGGGTGGCGTTAGTCAATAAATTGTTCTATGCATAAAGCGTATTTTAAACCTTCGACATTTATTTAGATGAACTAGTAAGCTAATCATTAGCCTAACCCATTATTTTTAGATTGAAGAATATATTTAAGAAGATTCATATAAAAGATAGCTTTTATGATGTTTATGATTAATATATTAGTTGCGATGGTTATGCAACTTTAAAATTATTTAAAAAGTATAACAAAAAAGGTAGTAGTTAATTGAATATATTTTTTTATTCAGTTTATTTATATAGTTGAGAAACAATAATTGAAAATCATAAAGTGTCCTTTTAATATTTAAACAAATAAATTTTTTATCTTTGATTTTTCCAAAAGTAATATATCTTTTTGAATCCTTACATATTTAAGAATTATGAGTATAGTTGTTAGGAGAATAAATTAAAACTCTACTCTTAACCATTGCTCTATAATTAAATTCATATATATATAACATGATTATAAAATATTATTTGTTTCAATTTTTTCCTAAAGAAAAATAAGTATATTCTATTATACTTTTTTATATAATCACAAAGAACTAACAATTAGACAACCTTACCTTAATTAGAAAAAAATTAAACTTTGATATATGACAATATAATTGATTTAGTTATCCAATCTATTATTTTCGCATCATATTCATGTAAACTACTCAGGCTTATAGCTCATTTAATTTATTTAAAGTGCTTGATTTAGTGTCTAAAGTTTGATATTTAATTTGAAAAAAAAAATCAACATTTGATTTAAAAAGTAAATTCAACAAGTTTGACACCAAATAAAAAGCATAAGAGAATTGACTTTTATTACTGGGTATCAAAAGTTAAGATAAAAGTATCCAATATAATAAGACAGGTACAACAATAAGCTAGATGATAAATGCAATTTATTTTGATCAAGGAACTTTTTATATAGGAATTGTGGGACATGTTTTTTGCATGCATTC